>CAAKHG010019123.1:0-19741 GCA_901007715.1 Dactylopterus volitans
CACAGCCACTCATCATGATTGTACCTGTTACAAGAGGACAAAACAGCAGCTTCAGTCTCACGGGTTTCAAGTCTTTATATAGGTGTGTGCGTGTGTGTGTGTGTATGTGTGTGTGTGTGTTACCTGAGCGCAGATTGGTCATCGTTGCCGGATAGTCCAGATTATTGGGGATGTGTGTGGTCACACCAATCTCTATTGAACCTGACCATTTGTCCACTAGCTTATCAATGCGGATCTGAAAACAAAAGCAACTTATTTTATCACATCTTTTTTTCCCCGCTTCAATTCAGTATATAAATTCAACAATATCCTGTTATGAAACCAAACATTCTCTGTTAGATTATTATGGTCTTATAAAAGACGTGACTGGAAAAAAATGATCCTTTTTAGTCGATTAGCTGATTCTTATCACCTCGAACATCTCGTTGTGTCGCAGCGGCCGGTTGGTCATGACCACGCCGTTGTTGAACTCGTCCAGCGGTCTCCTCCTCTCCGCCGTTTTGTTGTTGTTGCTCAGTTTGATCAGAGTGCCGCACTTCTCGTGGAACAGCAGCGCGTCGTTGGTGGTCATGCTGCCCATCACCGCCCCGGGACCCACCCCTCCATTACCAGCGGGGCTGCTGTTCGTATTTCCTGCCTCTCCACCGCCGGCTCCTCCCCCTCCACCTCCTCCACCTGTTGTCCCTGTCCCGCTGTCACTGTTGACCGCACCTCCTCCGCTGCTGCTCCCCCTGTCGTTTCTGGAGGAGGAGTCGCTCCCGGTGCTTCCTCCCCCGTTGCTGCTGCTCCCACCGCTGCTGCCGCCGCCGCCGCCGCCACCGCTGCTGCCGCCTCCGCCGCCGCCTCCCGTGCCTCCTCCGCCTCCGCCATCTTCCCCTCCACCCTCATCCTCAGAGCGGTAAAAAGATACTATTGCGTTGTTGAACACATCAAAGAGCTGGTGCTCCGTTAGGACTGAGGACGGACAGGGAGGGGAGAGCCGTTATCGATACTGATCAGGTTGCACCGCCTCCGTCGTCTTACCATTTATGCTTCTTTGTTATTTTTCTTACCCATGTCGGGGTCCAGGTTGTTGGGGAACTTGTCTGGTCTGCTGTGACTGCAGCTAAGCTCAGGCACTGACGGGGGGGAGAACAGACGGGAGAGACGCAAAAGGTGAAAACGGCCTCCGTTACCCAAAAATAGAGACGAGAAAAAAAACGACTCCTTACCTTCATCTCCATTCATCACTCCATTCATCGCTGCCACATTCATCAGTGCTGTGATGCCCGCATCTTCTCGAACCCCGCGCACAACCACTTCCTCCTCTTCCTCCTCGTCCTCCTCGTCCTCCTCCTCATCTTCCTCCACATCCCGCTCTATTGTCTCTCTCTCGGCAGAGGGCGGCGGCGGCTCACAGCTCACCACTGTCACTTGAGTGCACTTGCCGTACAGGTCCACCACAGCCCAGAGCCGGGGCGGCAAGCCGCTCGCGGCCGCGCCGCAGTCCTGCCCGTTGACCCAGAGGTGGAGCTCGCCGTGGGAGCTGCGCTGAATGCCCACGCGGTCGCCCTCAGCCAGCTGGTCGAGGTCACGGCCGTACTCCTCCAGGACTGAGCGGCCGTCGCGTAGCACCGAGCAGCCCGACACGATCCAGGAGCCGCCTTTGAGGCCTGTGGCGCTGCTGGGGAAGTCCAGCGCAGCGGGGTCCAGCGCCGTCACGCCAATCTCAATGGAACCGCTCCACGAATTCACCTGGAGGAGGACGGCGCACATGTTTGAAGCGGGGGGAAAATGGAAAAACCGAACAACAAAGCCCGACAGAAAACGCAGTTATGAAACCGTTGTTAGCAGCTGTTACGCTAACAACTCGGAGAGTCGGCGATGGTGCTTCGAAGCTGTGATGTGGTAGTTTCTGCTAAATGAGTGTAGCTCTGCGCTAAAAACAGCAGGTCGATATCGAGGGAAAACAAAGCCCGCTTTGTAGTGTGAAACAGCGTTGTTATTTTTAGTCTTTCTGTCAGTGAGGATCTTGGCTCAGAGAACACTTCATTGAAAAGAAAGCGGGACGCGGTGAACGCATTATTACCAGAACTCTCCTTTAAGTACAGAGCAATACGACATCACACGCACTACTGGGATGTTAGCATAATCCAGTTCCATTTTTAGAACAGGTGCAGAGTAATGGATTCAGTTAAGAACAAATGGAAAGCTTTGCAATCTGGGGACCATGACAGCAGTTCGGATATAATCCATTTTTCTTTCTTTATGATGCTGGCCATCTGCCTGACAAAGACATTTATTTGAAGCTCTCTTATTATTATTTTTTTTTTTTTCCATATCGCAAATACATGCAGGCAGCTTCTTTTTCCTGAGGTTTAATAACCCTATGCTACAGTATATTTCTCGAAATCTATTAAATCCTTCGGAGTTCGACAAATGTCTGGACTCGACTTGGAGTGCTACATGAAACACCGCCAACACCGCTGGGTTCAAAGCGGAGCTGGAGCCCCCCCTTCTTGAAGCACAGTTCCGCTTATAAAAGACGCCGGCTGCGATTATTAAACCTCAGCGCGCGCACGGACAAACAAACAAACACACAGCAAAACTTAATTTAAGCAAGCAACTCCATTACACAGTTGTTTTACGGCAACAGCCTGTGTCTTCTTATGACATTGGAACCGGATCGCATAACAGGCAGCCACAGATATCAGTTCCTTCCCAGTAACACAAAACTCTACATATGCACACATCAGCGCGGTACTTTATTGATCTCCCGGGAGGTAAATTCTATTTTTTTGCTCTCATTTTTGTTTCACCTCCCGTCGTGGACGGCAGGACTGCAGCGTCAGCCGAACGGCAGAGCCGCTGCAGCAAATGAGGATTCAGCGTCTTGCTTTGGGGACGTTTTAGCCGGCGAGATGGATGCAGAGCCATCATCGGCGGGACCAGCGTCACCCCACTGAGTAGCTGTCTCCCGGCTCCCTGCACTCAGCCTGCTGCCCCCCACTGGGAGAACACCATCCCACGTAACAAAAAAAAAAGCCATGCAAGTTTCTCCGTAAAAAGGTAGATTAGCCTGGTAAAGGCCTGAGTTTAAGCTTTAAGCTCAGCCTTCTGTCGCCCTCCTTTTCCCTCTCCCTGGAACTTACTGTATGTTGGCATTCATCCACACGAATAAAGTGACCTTGAGCATCACTCTCAGGCCTACCAGCTGGAACCTTTTTTCTCCTGCAGCTCCTCTACGTGCCGACGGGGTTGAGAAAGGAAAGGGGGAAATATCCTCTGAGATCGGAGTCATTCTCGTTAAATCAAATTGCCTCGCTTCCTTTGTCTGCTCCTGCGGCGTCCTCCTCGCTCCTGTGGCAGGTGCAATGTAAGGCAGTGTGCTACGGCAGCCAGAGTATCTAGGTTAACAGATTTAGTAGTAACTCAGCCTGACCGGGTCGCCGTGTTGAAGAGACAGACATCTCCTTCCCTCGCTCGTTCTCTTACGTAACAGCAGCCTGTGGGCGTCTGCCTCTCAGTCTTCCTCACTCTTGTGTTTAAAAGACCGGCAACCACAGGATAACAATCGCACGGGCCAAGTAGGACGCTTTCGGAGAGAATGAAAAATTAACCGCGTTGCCTCCAGATTTCGAAAAAAAAGCAGGGCATGTGGCGGCTTTGGCCGAGAGTAAACCGTGCAGGTAGCCGGCAGATCGCCACCGCGCGCGGGAAAAAAAACACAACAGCTGTGGCTGGCAAGTGGTGAGGATGCACAACATGCAATCTTAATTTCCCGTGGTTGGGGTCTAATTGCTGCCTTTCATCCCCCCGCAATGTTTCCTGTCTGCCCCAGCTGCTTTCTGCAATAAACAAAAGGCTAAAGTGCCACAAGAAATGAAAAGAAACTCGTTTCAAATGCACTCACACAATAGCACCCTTAATGATGCATTTCATTCTCTTTTTTTAACCGCCATGTCCCACTCAAATTCTCAAAAGCTTGTTTGCTGAGACGCTTCAAACAGGTCGTTTAAGCCACTGGTGCATCTTAGGTTTTATCTTTTAGCATTTTTGTGAGTCACAATACAAGCAGCTAGATAGGATGAACTCTTCTCCGCATGCTTTTTCTTATTATATTTTATACACCAATCCTATGAGTCCACCATATTTTTCCTGTTCTTTAAATAACCCTAAATCGCTGACAAAAGTCCTTCTCTGGTTTAACTGGTTCCCAATAAATCCCCCTGTTTATTCCCTTGCACTCATTTCCCAAATTCCACCGCGGCTTAGTGGATGTCACTAGAGAGGATGGACCGCCGTGCCAGTCCGGCGCGCTCTGGGTGTGATGGAAAAAGAATTGATTTTCATGCAGGCAGTGCATGTCATGACGGAGCGTCAGTCTGTTTACGAGAGCGCTTATCGGGCCGAGAGCGCCGCGAGGGGGCGGGCTAATGGTTGACATGCAGCCGTCGCCATTAAGCCAGATGTTCAGCATCAGTGGCGCGCAGACAGCTCGGCCTCTGCCTGGCAGGCTCTCGCGGTAAAACGGCAGAGCCCCTTTGGCCCGACAGGCTGTCATTTCTGGAGGGTGCATGGCCCGGTCATCGCTGGGTGTGTTGCCCGGCCGCTGGCGCGGACGGCGGAGCTGCCGTGTTGCTGAAATACCCATTAAGGTGTCAGGCTGCAGGAGCAGAGGCCATTATGAAGCAGACAAGTTGCCGCCACAGCCCGAATCCAAATAACGTGCACAGCCACTGGTGATCATATCAAGACGTGCGGGCAAAGTACAAAGCACAGATGACCCCCAAAAAAGTTACGCAGAAGCAGGAAGTTCTCGGGAAAGGAGGGAATACAGAGGAGGGAATTTCACCCCAGTTCATGTTTAAAATGATGTATAGGAAAAGTTAAAGGTCATGAAAAAAAGGCCGCAAGATATTCTATTCCAGACTGACCGCTTGCCTGCAGTAGAGTCAATGTGACAACAGATGGGCATAGTGAAGACTTAGTCATGGGGGGGGGGGTCTGGCATTTTCCTTGAGAAACACTAGGATGACCCTTCCATCCAGCTGCCACATCTGGATCTGGACGCATCTAAACCTGAATAAGCTGAATAAGAAACACCACTAACATGCTGCTACAATGTCTCGCTGATGAGGCCTGATGGGTGCTTGTTTACAAACTACCTACCCCTGACATTCGCTATATGTTCAGGGCCCCCCCCCCCTTCCTGCATCGCACTTGCAGGGGTCGCGCAGGGCAGCTCGGTCGGGCTCGTTATAGCGCGGATCCGGACGCGCGCGGACGCTTAATGGCACCGACGAGTCCTGCATTGTCTCAATAACAGTCTCGAAATAAACCAGCTGTCCAGCGTGCCTGCGTGTTTGCCTGGAGGCTGCGGGTCGCCCGTGTGCCAGTAAGCTAGCCCAGCCTGCTCGGGGCACTGCAGTGCTCTCCGGACTGACTAGCTTACGGGCTTGACAGGCGCCGACGGCTGTCAGGACTCCTTGGCTGGCGACGCGAGCCCGAAAAAAAAAAAAGGTTACCGAGTCGGAATGAGCTCCCGCTGCACAATAAACGACTGCCGGTCATTCGTAATACACAACCGAGACCCCCGGTAGCACCTTCCACGAAAGCTAGCCGTGGCTTAGCCTGAGCTCACCCCGACCGCTAGTGCCGCTAGCGGCTCATTAGCATGCTAACAGTCGGTACCAAGGCAACACAGGCGGGTTATCTTTAGCTAGGTGATCGCCTCAACATATCCTGCACGCGAGCGGGCGCCCGTTAAGCCCGCCTCGCGCCCGGCTAAGCTCCCGCGGCGAACCAGGTCTCCAAGCAGCGGCGACGGGCGCTGTCAAGCCGCGCCGACCGGCCCCGGGCAGGAGAGGACCCCTCGCTGCGGACAGAGCCGGAGACCCCCCGGCCCGTCCCACCAGCGCTGTCCCCGCATACCCCTGTCTCACCCCCGCTCAGTCCGGGCAGCTGCAGTGACGGGCCCGGTTTGTTATTTACCTTCTTGTCGATACGGACAGTGAAGACATCCCGGTCCCTCAGCGGCTCCTTGCTAAGCACCAGGCCATGGTTGAACTCCTGGACTGGCTGGTTGCGCCGGGCGGTTCGGTTCGAGTTGGACAGGCCGATCAGCTTTCCGCTCCGCGGATGCAGCTCCGCCGCCATCTTCAGGGGGCGGCCAGTATTCACGACAGTCGGGCTTTGCGACACTTACGTCATGGCAGCCGGCAGATATCTGCAACAGATACGGCGGAGCCGCGCCGCGCCGCGCCGCGCCTAGTGTGGCTGGAATGACCTAATGTAGCGTTACGCTCGCGCGGCGCGTTTTTAAAATGATCGACTAGAATCAGAGGAAACCGGCTCAGCTCTGCTCTTAATGTCACTCGTTTAGATTAAGTGAGCAAGTGACAAGCGGACTGAATCTCGCGAGGATCAAAAATTGCCCTATTGCCCCTATTTATGCCCATTTCGCTCGACCCGTTTATGGAAAGCAGTCAAGGCCCAAGTCGTTCGAGTTTATATTTTGAGTTAATATTTAATATTCTACGTCTTTCTCGTTCCATTTTGTCCTTTTCGGCACGAATGCGATGAGAAAAAAGGGATCATTGGAGAAATTACCTCAGACCTAAACCTTTTTGTTCCTTTAGTCACAAAATTCACCACGTCATAGCTGATCCGGAGTCTCTGTCCGTGCGATTGTGCCTAAAACATCTTGCATGATCGCCCCCCAACATCCAAAACTGACAACATTTATGCAAATAACGTATCAAGTATGCGTGGAATCGTGAGGGTCTCCCCCCTTGACCCTCCTCGGTTGCTTTCTTGAAGCAGCTCCATGAGGCGCCTGGACCGGGCGCCGGACCGAGCTCTCATGTGTAGCCAGTTTATTATTGTGATCACATGCAGAGGAAACACCCCGCCGGCCATGCTGGGGTGGGAAGGGGGGGTGGGGGGATCCGTCAGCGCACAACACGCAGGTTGATACAGATGAGCGGAGCGGAGCCCCCGGGCGTTTGGCCACACCGAACCCAATTCGTTCCGCCTCACTGACGTCATCCCCGACGACGTCTGAATGACGTCACGCGATCGCACAGCGCCTCGGCGACGCGACACAGCGGCAGTATCACAAGCCACGTACACGGCGCCCCCGGCCCTGCCACACACCGACAACGCGTCTGCCCCCCCCCCCGTAACATCCGAGCATGAACGATTATCTAACATTGTGGTTATTTTGAGCCGTTTGGTGACTTTCTTCCTCGCTGCCTCCCGATTTTTGTCTGCGCTTCCCAGCTCGAGGGCGCAATCACAGAATGCCAAACTTTGCGTAGAAACAAATATGTTAAAAAAACAAACAAACAAAAAAAAAAAAACAGGCGTTCAAGTCGATATTTCGGAGGCGTGAGGTCGTTGCCCCTGGGAGAGAAGGGGAGGGGGGGGCGTGCTGCGTGACGTCATCTTCACGGTTCCACCGGAGTCTCTGTGGCGCAGTGAGTCCCCCCCCCCCCTCCCCTCCAAAGACGGTGTCGCCTGATTCATCGCTGCTGCTGCTGCTGCGTGAGAGACGACGAGCTGCGCCGTCCGTCGTTAAACTCGGGGTCGCCCTTCATGCCGCGTGACATCATCCTAATCCGTCCACTAGAGGGAGCAGGATCCGTTTTTTTTTTTAATCCCTCACCCGCCCCACGCCCCAGCCAATGCCCGACGTTAACGACCAGCTGCGCCGCTTCCTTGAATTCCTTGGCGATAAAATTCATATCCACGGGCCAAGACGTCGGAGGGAATTAGATTTTTAATCAGTGATGCACAGGCCTGTGTCGGAAATTCACTCATAATTCTCTGATTATTGTGAGATTAATCAGATTTGGGGGAGAAAAAAAATTATACAGCATAACAATATATATAAAACATGTAATTAATGTAATTTTCACATCAATGCAAAACAATAGCGGCGCCGGCTGCACACACGCAGAAGCCTCCGCGCGTCTGCGGCTTACGCGGGGCAGCTGTGGGAGGAGACGGACATGTGTTTGACAGCCAGATCCAGGTCCAAATCCCTCCCCTGGACCTGGACCTTCCTCAGGCAGCCTGTCAAGAACCGGGAGCCGGCGCCGTCCCTCCCGTCACCTGCAAGGCAAACCGGAGGAAAGATTAAAACGTGAGTGCCCGTCCGGTCTAATCGGTCAGCATAGATGTGGTTTATTTTTTTTATTTTTATTTTTATTTTTTTGGGGTGTTGATGAAATTTTCTATCGTGTGATTTCAGCACAGACCCTCTTTGCTTATCAGGGAGCGGCTGCGACCTCACCTAGAAGACCGCCGACCGCCATCCGGGCCTCGCTCCACGTGGCCAGGTAACCGGGATGGGTCACCGGGACGGACGACGACGTCGCGCCCGCCGACTCGTCGCTCTCTGCGAGCCACTCCAGCGAGTCCGCGCTGAAGGTCACCGCCAGCCTCTTGGTGGCCGGCGTTATGCTGATTTTATTCCCGCCGAAGGTGAGCGCGACCTCCTGCGAGGCACAGCAGAGCGCGGCGGTGACGACACAGCGGCGGCGCGGATGCACGGTGGGCGCGGGGAATGAGGGGGGTGGGGGTCGGTGGGGGTGGGGGCTGCGCGCATAATTCAGCCGCCTACCTTCGTGTTGTTATCGGCCGCCAGGGTGAACGCCAGCTCCTGCTCGGGGGCCCTGATGCTCAAAATGGTGCCGTCCATCTGACTGAAATCGCCCCACAACTCGATTTTGAGTCCCTGCTTCTCCTCGATGGAGAAAACTGCAAGAAGATATAAATATATATATATATATAAAAAAAGAACTCACATAATTAAAAGAATGCATTGGAGTGAGTCGTTAAGCAGCCAGGGAAAAAAAAGTCTGCATATATGGGTCATATTAAACCAGAACAGACTGTTATGAATAGATTATATACAATTCCTCTCCAGTTGTGACGTCTCCCCCCCCCCTCCCCCTTTTTACCCTCATTATTGGATAAGCTTTGCAGTTGCCCATCGCTTATGCGAGCAAGCCGCGCACTTCCCACCTGAGCAGTTGAAAAAGGCGAATCCCAGGCCGGCGAAGTAGCTGCCGGGTTGAATGTTTTGATAACACGGCCACAGCTCGTCCGCCTCCGTCTCCCAGGGGACGCTGAGGTTCATCCAGCTGCCTCCCCGCACGCAGGCGTCCATCTGCGAGTTAAACTGCAGCCACGGAGCCGGCGGTTAGCGGAGGGGGGGAGGGGAGGCAGGAGGGGATACGCAGTTCTAAAAGATGTCGGTGTTGGCAGCGGACTGTACCTGGACAACCATCTTCTCGTTGTCGATCAGGATCCCGCCGAGCGCCAGGCGGAGCGCGCCTGATATGCCCCCCTCTATGGCTTTGGCCTGCAGGCCCATCACCAGCCGCTTGGAGCCGTCCACCTCTAAAATCACAAAGTTCCCCTGGTTGCTCACCTCCAGCTTGGTGGCACCGGGAGCACAAGGAACACAAGGGGAATTCAGACCCGGCGCATCTGACAATGCCATTACATGTTATGGGGCACGAGAGCACAGCGAGAAAACGATCCGTCCAGCCAGCGATCTCGGCTGTCCCGTGGCGGGGAATCGATCGTTTTCTCTCGCGTTTTTTTTTTTTTTTTTTTCTACCCCCAGGGCAACGTCACCGGGCTCAGGGTGACTCACCGTGTGCCACATGCCGTCGTTGAGCTTGGGGCCGCCCGCCACGTTGACCAGGATCTCCTCCCTGCTCATCTGCATCAGCGGGACCCCGTCTAGCAGGGACAAAATGAACCAGTCCTTCCCGTTCTTGGTGTCCCCATAGAAAATTGCTCCCTCTGGATCATATGTCCGTAGCTGAAAGGATGACTTGATGCTGTACGCACATAGAACAGTTTTTTGTATTTTATGCTGGGGTGATTCTCTCGCTATTTTCTTTTTCTTTTTGTCATAGGATGGCTTTTCAAATCTAGACCTTAAAGCCAAACGTATTTTTCAACCTGGTGTGACAGTAGAGTGAAATGCCATGACTGTTCTGTGAGTCTGCAGTATAGCAAATGATGGAGTGCCAGTAAAAAAATGAGAAGCCAGGAGCAACGATCCACCAGAAGTAACAATCATGCCCCTTTCACATTTAAATAAGCAATATATATATAAGCTATATATATATATATATATATATATATATATATATATATATAAATATATTTTGTGGGCTGCTGGACCACAGGTTTTCTGTGAGCATCAGACGGGAGGTCTCGCTCCTCCTGACGCACTTGCTTATCTCTGAGAAGTTGATGGTCGTGTGGATCAGCGGCCTCCAGGTGTCTCTTTCCTGGCCGAGGTAAACGGTGGCGCTGCCCGACACCTCCCTCTGGAAGACACGGGGGGGGGGGGGGGGGGGGGGGGCGGGGGGGGGGGGGGGGGGGGGGGGGGGGGGGGGGTGAACGCGCGGATCATCAAACCGCGCCGCTGCTTAACGTCGATGCTTTGACGCGGACGGAAGATAACGGAACGGCGACTCGTGACCCCCCCACCCCTCAACCCTCCCCGACCGCCCGCGTATCAGTCCGTAATGAACGCAGAGAGCATCTCATGACCTGGGGGAACTCTGACGTACGCATCAGCCCTCCATGATGACAGTTTAACTATGAACTCATCTTAAAAAAGTTCAAACCGGGGATGGACGCTGCATCCACTGAACCTTGTCAACATGAAACCTAATAGAAACACCAGACGTGAGGAGAAAAAAAAAAAAGTTACTAAATGAGGTTTAAACTGATGATGTGTCACGGCGCTGAACTGTCTGAGGTCTAAATTCTCTTATTTATTTATTTTTTTCCAAGGGTATGCATGAGCGCTCCAGTATGAGCTCTCATGATGCACTTAATCCATCCTCCGTTTTCAACAGCACGGGTATAAAAATAAATGGTTTGCAAAAAAAAAAAAAAAAAAGTATCTTTATGCATCGTTATGATCCTTTAAAAAGATATTTCCAGCTACTTCTGGACACTGAGGCCTCTCCGTGATTGTACACTGGGCCAAAACAACACCCGCAAGGCTTCACAAGAGCCACTCGCATCTCCCTAATTGATTTACAAACACGATTAAAGTAACACAAACGATCATTTACAGAGATTTTTTCCTTCTTCTCCTCCCAGAGAGTCCTTAAACGAGGGTTCCCCACTCTTTAAAATCTCGGTTACATGTTTCTGATTCGGCTGACGGAAGCACGTGACGCCTAAATCTGATGAAGCTCGGTCAGAGCGTTTCGGGCGCCCTGCTCGCACCGACCGCCGCCGCCTGAACGTACCGTTCCACGTCCGTTCCCCTGCCCTTCAGCCGTCCACCCCAGCAGAGTCAGGCTGAAAGCGAGCAGCAGTCCGCCTGCCATCCTGTTCAAAGACCTTCACGGACGCGCGCCTCCCGGGTGTGTGTGTGTGTGTACGTGTGTGTGCGCCGGGTCTCTCTTGAGGGGGCCCCTGGGCTGCCTGCGGACTCCAAAGTAGCCTGCTGTGTTGGTGGCGGGACGAGAGGCGCAGAGGATCTAAAGCCGAGCGCAGTAAGGCAGGGGCGCGCTGGCCCGCTGTCCCCGGGGTCCAGAGGGCAGCCGCGCCACGGCCAGTGCGGGTTATCGATCCCTGCGAGGGTTTGATGGCTGCGTGGTTGTGACCAACAGGATGTTTGTGAAAATGTGGGTGGGTTGTGGAAACAGACGAAAGGTGGGAGAAGTGACGTCACTCAGGGTTTGGTGTGTTCAGCAATAATTTTATTGTATTTACACATATATACACACATAAAAAAAAAAAAAAAGGTCTCATCAATCTGCTTTTCTCGGGTGATTCATGTTGCTGCCGGAAGATTTTGGACCCTATCAACAATTGAATGTTTTGAGGGGGCCCCATGACAATCTGTTACAGTGTCTCTGGCACTGAATGCGACTGCAGGCTGGGTGACTGACCTTCGCCAGACCGACGGTGCGTGTTTACCCAATACACAGGAACCTTGATTCTCCACTGCTGACTAAGTGTGCGTGCGTGCGTGTGTGTGTTGTGGAGTGAGGGGTAGACGGGAGATGAGAAGCGAACTGGGCTTCGAGTCACAAAACTTTTTTTTTTTTTTCTCCTCTGTTGACTGCATTCCTGTGATACAGTCTTTCCAGGAAGCCTGCGATAACTAGGAAGTACTGGGAAAAATGAGCCACGCACGCGCGTGCCGCACATACATAAACACACACAGACAGACACACACACACACACACACACGCACACTGAGAAAGGAGCACTCAGTGAACTATCACAAACTTAAAATCCTCCTCGCGCGCATGCGTCCCGCAGGCCTGTTTACTGCCATTTAGAACACAGAAGTTTGCCACAAAATAGTTCTGCCATAAAGTTCTCCCAGCGCGGTTGACTTAACCTCGTGACG
This sequence comes from Dactylopterus volitans, assembly GCA_901007715.1. Lineage (NCBI taxonomy): Eukaryota > Metazoa > Chordata > Actinopteri > Syngnathiformes > Dactylopteridae > Dactylopterus > Dactylopterus volitans. Next base: position 12,392 of record CAAKHG010019123.1, read on the forward strand.
TCATTGCATGCATGATCAAGTTTGGCCTCGTGAGGCGGCTGAATTCTTGTTTGATTCATTAGATTACGATATCCCAATAGGTCGTGGCGTTTGTGCCCAAGCCACCGTAGCCGTAGTCCGTAATATCAGAACTGGTGGGTATTTGTTCATTAAAAACCAGAGCGACTCAAAAAAAAGTGAAGGATTTTCCTCAAAAAAAAGTGTTTCATTTCGCCTTCTTCCGCTTGTCTGGGTCCGGGTCACGGGGTCAGTGGCCTGCCGTCCGACCCACATTGCATCAGACCCATGTGGTTCCTCCCGCAGGGCGGTCGGCCTGCTGGAGGACGGACCCAGGTCTCTGCCTCAGGCTCGACCTGACCGGACCCAAATGGGCGAAGGCCCGGGCACCAGGCCCTCACCGACAGGCCCCATCCTCAGGCCTGGCGGCGAGCGCCTGGGCACAGGACACACTGGTCCTTTCACGTTTTTTTTTTCTCCCCATGAAGCAAATAAACACAGTGAAGGGTTTTCCTCACAAAAAAAAAGGGAAAATAATTATTGAACGAAGAAGACGGTAAAACACAGTCGGTCAACTGAATCTAAATGCTGAGGCAAAACTATTACAATAAGTTTCACGTGGGAATCCAACCACAATGTCCTAGTCTGTGTTTGACTCATTCATCCGTCCACCACAAACTTCTCCCATGGAGTCGCTACACTGACATGCTAAAGCCTTTTTCTGGCAGAAATAGTGAGGGGAAAACTTCTCCCATTACCGCTTTCTCACAGCAGACATGTCAAAAAAGGAACTAATATGAAGATTGATTGTATTCATTTTAGTTCATTTTTAGGGCAGTAAATCTGCATATTTGACAGCTGACAATATATGAACTACTGCCGCATTAGAACGCTCTCACCACTTTTATTAACAGTAAGGCTTTAAAAAAAAATAAAAAATTAAAACTCGTCAAAATGTCAGCTGTGAAAAAGACTGAGGTCAAGTGATTAGCGATGCTGAAAAACACAAGCCATTGTTGTCTGTGACTTTAAACCGCAACCATGACCATGAATAAGCTGTTTCTTATGCACGACTTTATGCTTAAAGATTTTGAGAAAGTGTGATCCTTTTCCAAGGTTTAATCGCCCCGATCAAATATTTTTTGACAAAAATTTTCCAACTGAACAAAACATCCAGATCAAGCCACCAGATGTCAGTAGTGGGAGAGCTAATTAAAGGTTGTTGGGAATCACGCTCTCGACTAATCAGCCTCTGGTTTTCCTCTCACCAAGCAGCTTTAAGGTCGAGCACAATGCTAAAAAAAAAAACAACGCAACTAAATGGCAATGATACACAAAAACATTTTCCATAGAGTCACAGAGATAAAATTAAAAGACCACTGGATGCAAGGTCTTAAAAGAAGCACAAACGAAACGATTTGTAAACTTTTACTAGCGCATAATTTCACTGGAAGATACACAGGATGGGGGGGGGGGGTCAAATAACATAAAAAGCAAGCATCTACCAACTTTAGACACATCGTCAAGAGATCAATTTATAATTTAAAAAAAAACAAAACAAAACCAAAAAACAAAACAAAAAACAAAAAAAAACTTGAGACCAGATGAGAGTTCATTTGATTGGGTCATCAGGTTAATACTTTATTTTGTTTGATTGCAGCAAAGATAAAGAAAGGGAGACAGAAACGAGGGGGGAGAGAGAGAGAGATAGAGAGAGCTAGAGAGAGGGAGAGAGAGAGAGAACAAGGAGAATATTGGAAAAGGTGACTACAGACTTTGGGAGAGCTGTGGCTACAAGCCTTTGTATCAAATCTAAAGACAAAGTCATCAGGCAACATTAAAACATCTTTTAAAAATAACATTAACATATTTTGTGGGCTCTATATGGCACAGTATTATCCTAGACATGTACACGATACCAAAACAGTTTAGCCACACCCCTACATCTATGAACAGCTTCATAGCAAACAAAGCCATGAGATCTATCTCCAAATCATAATATGTCTCAAGAAAACGTTCATTTACGAATCAAATTTCTTATGCCATAACAAGGCACCTTAAAAGCTGAAATCTGGCAGATCCACATCTTACTATAGATAATTATTTAAATATCAAAGCAGAGGCACATTCATTTAAACTAAAACATACAGTAAATAGTTGTATATTACCACCAGATTCCAGTCCAATCACTAAAATACGATTCGATTTGCATGCTTTTGGTCTGTATGATAACAGTGATGGCAAACTGTGGCATAAGAAATGGTCCAAAAACACAAACATGTCCATCTAGGAATGGCTCGAGATATTGTATTGGAGACAGCAAGGCTTTTTTACACTGAAACTAACCCACAGAAAAGTGTCAAAGAATAATAATAATAATAATAATCATAATAATAATAATAATAATAAAAAACAGGTGGCCCATATACTGCCAAGGGATATGCTGCTCGGGCAGATTTATTTTGGTTTTCTTATTCATGTAGTCGCTCACTCAACACGCACACGCGCACATGCGAAGGAAAAAAAAAAAAAAGGCTTGTAACCACACCCAAGGGGCTGCTCGTGTGTCCCCCGCTGTGTTTTTACACTCCTGCTTGAACCGAAAGGTGCCTCAGTGTCATCGTCTCACGCACGCACGCACACACGCACACACACACACACACACCCGCGCGCGCACACATACACTGATACATATCATTCAGAGGAGGTGCAGTGTGTGAGTGAATGCTTAGGGGGGAGAGGAGGGAGAACTGACCAGCTCCCAAATATTGACCTTGAGGCTTGGATGTGGCGGCTAGTTCTGTGAAATTCTTCCAAACTGTGGTTGACTATAATTAGAGAACATAAGCAGAGATATGGAAGATTAAAGGCCAGAAAATATAAAAGGGAACGGAAACAAAAGCTGTGCGCACAATGCCAGATTTGCTGAGGATATAAACGGTTAGGAAGCAAGTGTTGCTCATGCTTTGTGGATACAGAACCCAAGTTTACTGACATGTTCCTAGGACTACTGTATATATGCATACCAGACGTTATACGGTTCTTTAATAGGTTATTTGTGTCAAAACAGAAACAAAAAGGAACTGAAACCAACTATACCATTAATGCAGCTGTACTTCATTAACCTCATGACTAAATTTACATTCATATTTTTAAGTTTACTCCCCCTCGTCACTGAAGCCACTTCCATCTGGTAAGAGGGCTAAACAACATAAACAACAACATAGTTGAACAAAACAAACATATAAAGATAACACATAACGACAAAAGCCCCAGGAGGACGTCCAGGGATTTTCGGCCACCACTTTGGCTGCAAAGCACAACCTTTTTCTAACTGTTAGCAAATGACACAGGGAAGGAAGTGAAATAGTTCAGACTATTTCCAGTATCCTCTCGGTTGGGGAAAGTCTTTTCTGTAGGGGATTCTGACTCAGAGACCTACAGTTTAGTGCCCATAAATTTCTTTCATTACCCAGAAATAACTCAATACCCTGAATCCATTTTCTTATCTTCTTCCTTCCTGTCACTTTCTTCCTCCTTGGTTCGGAAATGGAGCATTTTCCTCTTCCAATCTGAGAATAAAGCTACTCAGGCTGAAGACTGACTGTTTTTATTCTTTTCCTTTTTTTTTTTTTTTTTAATATTAAGGAAATGAGATGAACAACGGAAGTGCAATGGTTTACCAGCCTGCAATTCTTACCCAGTGACCAGCTACATATCCAAAGCAGCTACATGTGCCCCCTTTAAGTGACCACAACTTTTCTATTTTGTGCACATAAGGTATAAACTATGGTGAATGCTAAACAGATCCTACAGTGTCATCTGGCCACGAAGTCGCCAGGTTAGCTGAGACATTAGAAGCTCAGATGATCTGTCATTGTCATAGACTTGTGTCTAGCTATAGCTTCTTAATGATTTGGATATGAGGAATCGTTTCTAAATGCACTTCTACACACTGACCTACAGTAGCTATTCCAACTAGAGTAGGAACGCTGTGTGCATCTCACACGGAATGATCTAACCATTCATGCACATATCCCATTACTCAAAGCACACGCACACTGTTTTACACACGCACGCACGCACGCACGCACAAAAACTTTCGCCCATTATGCAGCATACCTGCATAAGCCCGACTCTGCATGCACAACTACCTAGACACTGTGCATGTACATGCTCATATAGAACTCAAGTTTTGAGTTGCTTTATGCTCCACCTCCATCCGTGACAAATAAGGACTCTTCTGTCTCATCCCTTATCCTTGCTCACTCAAACCCTCCCAGAAGAGCGTTTATCCTCGTTATGGGGTGACTATAAAGGGAAGCAGACTGAACTAATTTTTCACACAACACACACCCTGTTAGCAGTTCTTATTCTTATATTATAGATAATATAATGGGTCAGAGAGGACAATTAATCAAGTTCTAGTACTACAACACACTACAGCAAAACAGGAGGGACATGGAGAAAAGTGAGCAGCGAGTAAAGAGAGGGGAGTAATGATATGTCCTCATAATATTGGCCTCCCCTCCATATGTCTTTGCTCCTCTTCCTTTCACACCTACTCCTGATTGAATAACTGGCTCTGATCTCTACTGAATAAAGGAGAGGCAGGGGCACTGTATGAGTGTACTCAGTGACCCGGTGAGCACGCACCCCTCCCACTCCCATCCTGAACAGGCCAGGCCGTCCCCTTTGAAATTATATTCCTTGTAGTGCTTCTGTGTCCTATGGTTTGCTGCTGCTACTGTCTCGTTGCTTCTTCCCGCTGCCGCTGCCGCCGCTGAAGAGGCTGGGATTGGCCACGAGCGGATGAGGTGCTGCGCCCATGTAGGGCCCGGCAGCAGCAGCAGCTGCGTAGTTGAAGATGGCAGGGAGGAAAGGCAGAGGCTCCACCTTGTCCCCCCCAGGTGCCATCATATTTAGAGCCACAGGAAGAGCCGCCAGGTTATAAGGGTAGGCCAGAAGCTGGGACCCATAGAGCAGCTGGTAAGGGTCCGGATAGAATGGCAGCTTGGCCAAGTCCCCACCATTTGGGACCATTACCTTTCCCAGTGGGCCAAAGGGAAGAGCTCCGGCAGGATAGGAGGACATTAGCAGGCTTTCCTCCTGCTTCTTACCAGAGTGGTAGCTGTCTGGCACGATTAGGGGTAGGGGATAGTCCTGCGCAGCGTAACCCATTGGGGTAGCCTCACCCTGCTGGGAATCTCTAGAAGAAACAGTGTCCTGGTGCTCTGACTCAGGTGGTTGTGGGCCTCGGGGGAGAAGAAGAGCGTGGGCAGAGGGGCGGTCGCCAGCACCTGCTGCTCCAGCAGGCAGTGTGTGCCTGTCGAGTCCTTGTGAACTGGAGTGGACCTGGTGGTTGGCTTGAGCTAAATGTCCAATGGCTGTGGCAGACCGGCAGGGGGACTTAAGCTTGTGCCGGTGTAAGGAGGGTCCATTCATAGTGGTTTGAGTGGGGATATGCTGGGGGGACGGCACGGGGCTCAAGGGCTCCTCTTTAGGGACTAACAGAGCAATCTGATCCTCTGGGGCATGTGCAACTCTATTCATTTGCTGAGCCCTCTCTATCTCTTTTTCCCTTTCTTTCACCATCTCTTTCTCCCTCTCCCTTTCCCTCTGTCTCTCAAGCTCCCTCTCTTTCTCTCTTTGCCTCTCTAGCTCCCTCTCTCTAGCTAGTATAGCGGACATAGTCAGGTCTTGTGCTTCATCGGGAGATGGACTCCTGGACATGGACTGGACTCTGAGATCTTGGACCACAGGTGGTTCCTCATAACCTCCATGCACAAATATACCACTCCCGCCCTGCCTCTCTCTGTCCATAATGACCCCATCTCGTTTCATGAATCCCCCATCAGAGCTGGGAGCTGTTGTCATGGAAACAGGAGGAGCAGCAGTGGTTATTCTGGTCTGTGATGTCATGGGCACATTCGGGGAGGTGTTGGTGGCTGCCATGATGTGCACAGGGCTAGGTATTCTGTGGATCTGGCTATCTAGGTTCTTTTTGCTGGGCGTGCGGTAGTCCAAACATTCAGAGCCATTCATGACCAGCACACTCTGGAGGGTAGGGGGCGTGGCAGTTGCGAGCTCCGGTTTAGAGGGTGTAAGGTTAACTGGGCTTTCTAATGAAGGGTCTGCGATCTTTGGGCTGGTCTCTCTCACTTGCGCTGCAAGTGCGAGCTCTGTCAGTTCAGGTTTATCATGGGATGCTGGCATCTGATGTTCACTTGTCTGTTCGCTGAGATGGTTTTCATGCTCCTGTGTTGCCAAACAGTCACCACTGCCGGGTGGGTCTGGTGTTGAATAGCTGATGACTGAAACGGAGAGAGCACTGGGACCCTGTCCTTTTTCTGTCTCTAAGTCTCTGCTCACAACTGTCTCTACTGTTTTTGGCTCTGTGTTTTTATCTTCCTTTTCTCTCTCCGGGGAACTGCTTAGCTCATGACGTCGGACATGGCGAGTAAGCGCTGAAGATGTCTTACACACCTTATGACACTGTGGACAGGTGTGCCGTGACAACGCTCTTCTGCTTAGGCGGGTCGGACAGGAATTACTCACTAATAAGCCTATTTGACCCCCTTTTTCTTCATTATATTTTGCTATTTCTGGCACCGATTTGACCCCAACCCCTCCAACTTGTTCGGTAAATGCCACTTTGGGGGACACAGAGGCTGCCTCCGTGGGCTTAGGATGCTGGGCTCTCTGGTGATCCTCCAACTTATCCCTTGAGGGGAAAGTGGCTCGGCAAAAGAGGCATACAAATTCCAGCAGATGGCTCAGCTCGTGTTTGTCTCGCTTCCTGGGGCTTGAGAACCAGCGTCCACATGTACCACACTCTGCTGCATTCCCATTAGTCCAAGGCCGCCTCTTTATTCCTGTAGGAGCCACTGAGGTAGAGAGAGGAGGCTTTGGAGAATGCAGAGGAGGGGTGGAATCCTCATGACAGTCTTTAACTTGTTCTGCTTCTTTGTTTTTGTCCTTTAAAAGAGCAGAGACATAATCTTTCTTTTGCCCCTCTCCTTTGTTGGTGTTAGCTTCAGACAACTTTTCAGCCTCCTCCATCTTACCATCTTTGTCCTCATCTTGAGTCTTCTCTACCTCTTTATTCAAACGGTTTTTAAGCCTCTCTGCTCTCCTCTTTAGTCTGATGGAGCGTTTGAACTTCAGTTTCCTTTGCCAGGATTTGACCCTCTGCAGATGCGCTTGGGCCTTTCTCTTAGGCTTGTAGGAATAGTAAGGTCGCCACAAATTGTCCTCCGTGTCGTGGTCACTCTCTTGCTCACGCACCTCTTGACGGAAGTAGTACTCCCTTACTTCGTGAGGGGACTTGGAGCTCTTTTCCCCAACCTCTTC
>CAAKHG010019128.1:21426-43926 GCA_901007715.1 Dactylopterus volitans
GGTAGAATATTCTGTTATCAAAATACTGCATTTGGTCCCCTGGCGTCCTTCAATAGAAAGTGGCGATGATGAACTTTTTGGAAACGTCTTTAAGTTATTTCCAACTGAATGATTTTTTCAGTGTTTTACAAATCACCACATTCTGTTTTTAACATTTCAGACAGTGTTGCAACTTTTTGGGAGATAAGATTATAAGCAGATACTGATTTATTTTGCAAGTTAGCTTTTTTAAATGTTAAAATGCATTTTTGTTGGGTCTAACATTCATATCATTGGGGTTGTGTTATGTAGTCTGTGTGTGTCTTGAAGCAGCGCAACAAATGATGATGTATTGCAGCAACCACGCAAGGTGTGGCTATGTTTAAGGGACAGAGAAAGCTAAATACTCAGTTGGTGTCAAAATCAGAAGTAAGGCTAAAGAAACTCTGGGCACCTTTTAGCATGGCAGTTTTCATCTGCTGGACTGACTGTCACCAGGTGGTGATGGCGTCTCATCTCGGTTAGCATGTCATCTTCCTCAACAACAATCAGTAGCCTGGAGTTACTTCGGTGTTCATTCATGCTTCAGTGGATATTCATCACCTTTTTGTGAGTCACGCTTGTTATTTGCCATAAGGATCTGTTCAGGTTATATTTTGGGGAAAAAATGTTATGTAACATAAATAATACTTATTCAATGAATACATGTTTTTGATCAGCATATCATTTAATACCGCGTTTTTTAAAATGGAATCGTGCCTAAAGGAGGTTCAATGAGGTAAACGAGAAGGGCGGGAATGTTGTCTTGGTAATTTGTGAAAAGGTCTCTGGTTGGTCTCAGCTGCCTTTACGAGTGCCACAGAGGTCTTTTGTTTTCCCTTTACTGTCCAACTGTTTGTCTATTATATATTCCTAGAATTAAGTCACATTTTTTAGTTTTGTTTGCCAACGGCCTTTTAATATTAAAAAAAAACTAGCAATTCATTGATAACTGATCAGTAATTTCCTCAATGATCGAGCAAGAACATTTCCTCTCACACCAAGCCCTACTTCATACAACCCCACCCAAAAACAAGCTATTAACTTAATCCTTTAATTTCCCAATTGTTCTGTATTAACAGGAGGCGTAAAAGAGATGAGGACAGACACGATATCAACAAAATGAAAGGCTTTACCCTCCTGTCAGAAGGCATTGATGAAATGGTGGGCATTGTGTACAAGCCAAAAACCAAAGAAACAAGAGAGACCTATGAGGTGTTGCTCAGCTTCATCCATGCTGCTTTGGGAGATCAGGTCAGTGAATGCTACAGCAACTACTTTCTTCAGCAACTTAGTCTGTGTTTCAGATCCAACATCTGAAATGGCCTTTAATATGGATGTTGTGTCTTCCTGCAGCCTCGTGATATTCTGTGTGGAGCAGCTGATGAGGTCTTAGCAGTGCTGAAGAATGATAAAATGAGGGATAAGGAAAGACGGCGAGAGGTAGAGCAGCTTCTTGGACCTGCCGATGACACAAGGTACCATGTGTTGGTCAATCTGGGCAAGAAGATCACAGACTATGGGGGGGACAAAGATTTACAGAATATGGGTAAGTAAGAAAAGTAGTAACCGAGCAGTAATGTCTATCAGACGTTCGTTAATGGATAATATTTATTTGAGAACAGAAACCCTCAGAATTTCCTTGCCAGGTTCTCCTGTTTGGTTGAGTGTTACATTTTAATGACTCATCTTTCTTCCCAGACGACAACATCGATGAAACATACGGTGTGAATGTCCAGTTTGAATCTGATGAGGAGGTAAGTTTTTGTCCTAAGAACTCAACATTTAAGTAACCTGAGATATTTAGTTCTAGAGTTGTAATTGAGTACAGTTTTACTAAAATGTGTATGTGTTACTGACTTTGTATTTGTCTTTATCAAGGAGGGGGACGAAGACCAGTTTGGGGAGGTACGAGATGAGCACTCAGATGAAGACAGTGAAGGAGAGGAGGCAGATGTCGGCTGCACACTTTCAGCCAATGTAAGTGCAACATATCAATATTTGAGCTGAACTGTGTCAACAAACTGAACTTAATGTGTCTTGTTTACTACAAACCACACTGCCCAAAGAGCTTATGTATTTCTCTTTATCCAGCTTGGTGCCACAGGCGACGTGATGACTGTGAAAAAGAAGGATCTACACCCCAGAGATATTGATGCCTTTTGGCTCCAGCGTCAGCTAAGCCGTTTCTATGATGATGCCATCGTCTCCCAGAAGAAAGCTGATGAAGTCCTAGAAATCCTCAAGGTTTGTCTAACATCTTTTTTAAGGGCTTGATTTATTTTGACTAGATACATATGCATTTTTGAAAAAGGACGACAAATGCTGCCTCCAGAACTAAATTGCCTTCATTTTGTTGCTGTGTCCCCAATTTTGGGGTCCCCAAGTCAGTTTTAATACCATCTTTCCGATTAGCAGTCCAGGTCCGCATCCTCTCTGTGCTGAGCTGGTTGGTCTGCGACCTGCACTTGATGAAACTTTGTTGAAATATATCAGCTCATTGAATGGTTTCGCTGCTTGTATCAGAAATGGCCTCTTTTGACCAATTCTGCAACTAGAATCATTACTCCGAAGCCATCCACCCAAACCATTGTTTCCAAGAATATGTTTTCACACCGCTGTCGCCTTGTCTTTGAATTCCACAGACTGCCAGTGATGATAGAGAGTGTGAGAACCAGCTGGTGCTGCTGCTCGGCTTCAACACCTTCGACTTCATCAAAATCCTTCGCCAGCATCGTCGTATGAGTGAGTTGTTGTTTGATTCTTGACTTTTCTGCTTTGAAACATATTCGTTTTTTTCTCTCGCCCCTGAAAATAGTAGACGCTCTAGAAGTACATTTTTAATAAAATACTCACTAAATTCACTCATCTCTCCTTGTTGATGATCCATTGCAGTTCAGTATTGTACCATGCTGGCAAGTGCTCAGAGTGGGGCAGAGAAGGAGCGAATCATTGGAAAGATGGAGTCTGATCAGGAGCTGTCAAAGATTCTTTACCAGCTGCAAGAGACAGAGAAGGAGGATATTATTCGGGTAGGATATATGCCTCGTATATAAAATATACAAGCAAATTGCATGACAATATCTGGTGGCGTCGTCTTTTAATAAATGTCATTCTTGGATTCTTATTTTTTGTAGGAGGAGCGTTCCCGCAGGGAGAGGGTGCGGAAGTCTCGTGTTGATGACCTGGAAGCAATGGACATCGAGCACGGAGAGGTAAAAGATGCAACTGGGTTCATGAAGCCTTTTTAACCTCGCACAACTAGATCACTGCTATTACTCACTATCAGCTAAATGGCGCCAGTGCTGCCGTCAGTGTTATTCATGCACAATAATTGATATTTATTTATCCGTCCCTCAGTCGGTTGCCCCTCGACAGTTGTTAGACCTTGAGGACCTGGCCTTCACCCAGGGCAGCCATTTCATGGCCAACAAGCGGTGCCAGCTACCAGATGGCTCTTTTCGTAAACAACGTAAAGGTTATGAAGAAGTCCACGTTCCTGCCCTCAAACCCAAGCCCTTTGCTGAAGATGAGGTTCGTTGGTCCCACAGCTGAAAGATTTAAACCACCCAACTCTACAGTACTTTGGGCAAACATTGCTATACGATAAGCACTGGATTGATGTGTTTGTGTCCTAAATGCAGCATATTATTGTCCTCAGGTGCTTGTTGCTATTGAGAAGCTGCCCAAGTATGCACAGGCAGGGTTTGAAGGATTCAAAACCCTGAACCGCATCCAGAGCAAGCTTTTCAAGACCACCATGGAGACAGATGAGAACCTGCTTGTGTGTGCACCAACGGTAAGCTATCTTTGTTTAAACCATTGGCTTTGTAAGAATTCCTAACATAAATGTATTCCCCTATAATTGTGATATTGTTGTCTATCCAGGGAGCTGGTAAGACCAATGTTGCTCTTATGGCAATGCTGAGGGAAATTGGAAAACACATAAACCTGGATGGAACCATCAATGTGGATGACTTTAAAATCATCTACATTGCACCCATGCGTTCGCTAGTACAGGAGATGGTGGGAAGTTTTAGTAAGGTATGGTTTCTTTTTTTCTCCATAGCTTTGGATATTAATGTATGTTTCATTGTCAGTTAACATGAGAATTTAGTCTTGTTCAGTAATATTTTGTTTTCAGTAATTCACTTTCTCTTCCATCAGCGTTTGGCAAGTTATGGCATCACAGTTTCTGAGCTGACTGGAGACCACCAGCTCTGCAAAGAAGAGATTAACGCCACACAAATTATTGTCTGCACCCCTGAAAAATGGGACATCATTACCCGTAAAGGTGGCGAGCGGACCTACACCCAGCTAGTGCGCCTCATTATCATTGTATGTGCTGTTTGTACGCTGAAGAACACTTCTGCCATAAAACACATCAAAAACATGAGTGCAGTTGAAATTAAAACTCTGGATAACTAAAGTGAATGTGTTCTGCAGGATGAAATCCACCTGCTGCACGATGACCGTGGACCAGTGCTGGAGTCTCTGGTGGCAAGGACCATCCGCAACGAGGAGCTGACTCAGGAGGATGTACGTCTGCTGGGTCTCAGTGCCACACTGCCCAACTATGAGGATGTGGCCACCTGCCTGCGAGTTGATCCAGCCAAGGGCCTCTTCTACTTTGACAACAGGTATGCTGGGTGATGTGTGAGTTTCATGGTTGTCTTTTATGAGTTTAAGCCTATTGTAAATGGCAAACAGCGTGCACAGAGGCAAATGTCATGTTGTATCTTAATCTCGATATGAACAACCGCAGTTTTAGTGTTACATTAATGTGGAGGATATAGAATACCAAGTTGTCAATTTAAACCTTTAATCACATTTTCTTTTATGCTGCATTATACGGTGGCATACAGTGGGTCATTTCAAATAAATGTGTAATCACAATTGTGTTGTATCACTTTTGAGAGATTTAGCAAAAACATTGAGGTATGGCTCCAGTTAACAGCTGTGCATGTTGTCCACCTCCTCTGTAGCTTCCGCCCCGTGCCCTTAGAGCAGACTTACGTTGGCATCACAGAGAAGAAGGCCATCAAGCGATTCCAGATCATGAACGAAATTGTCTATGAGAAGATCATGGAGCACGCTGGGAAGAACCAGGTGAGTCTTAAGTTTCTAATGCAGCACACGCTGACTGGATCAGTCCAGATAAGTTATAGAGGAACAAAATACCTTGAAAATGACTGAACAAACTTAATTATACATTGTTTTAAGTGCCTGATTTTGTGAAATTAAAAATGTTGGATAAACTAGGAAATACTGCAATGCTGTTTCATGGATTTTAATGACTCAAAGAATCTTAAACTTTAAGTTATGAAGAACACATATGTGACAATCTGATAGTTAAACAGGCTGCGTAGCTTTAAGTACAAGTATCCAGCAGTGGCATAAACATTGGCCAAGAAAATTGCATTGGATGCATCTCTGTCCCTGCTGACTCAGAATCACTGCTAATATGCTATCTTTGTATTCCATGAGCACCTGCTGAACCACCAGCTGAACTTAATCAGTTCAGGCCTCAACAAAGTGTCATCAGATTTGGGAAATACTGAATTTTCTTTTTTTCCAACAGGTGTTAGTGTTTGTCCACTCCAGGAAAGAGACAGGAAAGACGGCCAGAGCCATAAGAGACATGTGTTTGGAGAAGGACACACTGGGTCTTTTCCTCAGGGAGGGTTCAGCATCCACTGAAGTGCTGAGAACTGAAGCAGAGCAATGCAAGGTGGGTTATTGTCATCAACATGAGTCTTTAAGTACAACAAAAATTATATGAAGAGCAAAGTGTCTGTTGGGCTTATTTAGAAACCCAGTGAAACCTGAATTTTCTCTCCCAGAACCTGGAGCTGAAGGATTTGCTGCCTTACGGCTTTGCGATCCACCACGCTGGTATGACGAGAGTGGACCGTACACTGGTGGAAGATCTGTTTGCTGATCGGCACATTCAGGTTCTGGTATCCACAGCAACTCTGGCTTGGGGTGTCAACCTTCCGGCACACACTGTAATCATCAAAGGTACGCAGGTGTACAGCCCCGAGAAAGGCAGGTGGACTGAGCTCGGAGCCCTGGACATTTTGCAGGTCAGTCTCCACTGGATGCGTATGAAGTTGTAGCAATGTTTGCTTTATACTTAAAATAATCACTCCGCTGATGATGTGTGATTTCAGATGCTTGGTCGAGCTGGCCGTCCTCAGTATGACACAAAGGGAGAGGGAATCCTGATCACATCCCATGGAGAGCTGCAGTATTATCTGTCCCTGCTCAACCAGCAGCTGCCCATAGAGAGCCAGATGGTGGCCAAGCTTCCTGACATGCTCAATGCTGAGATTGTACTGGGTAACGTCCAGAATGTGAAGGTCAGTTACAGGTGCTAGCAATAATACCTGCAGCACTCATCTTGGAAGTATCACACCGTCTTTAATCGAATACTTGATTTGTTAGGACGCAGTGAACTGGCTCGGCTACACGTACCTGTATGTGCGCATGCTCCGCAACCCCACCCTCTATGGTGTCTCTCACGATGACCGGAGTTCAGATCCCCTGCTGGAGAGACGCAGGATGGACCTGGTGCACACATCTGCCAATGTCCTAGACAAGAACAGTCTAATAAAATATGACAAGAGGACTGGCAGCTTCCAGGTATGTATGTTTGGCATCTGAGTGTGTTTTGTTGTGTTAACTTTTTCAGGATGAGGCTGCCTTTAGATTAACCATGAGTCTGATGTTTGTTTCTCTTCATCTTTAGGTTACAGATCTTGGACGCATTGCCAGTCACTTCTACATCACTCATGACTCCATTCAAACTTACAATCAGTTGCTGAAACCCACCCTCAGTGAGATCGAGCTCTTCCGTGTCTTTTCATTGTCCTCAGAGTTTAGGAACATCACAGTGAGAGAGGTACGATTCAAATCCTCAACAAGGCCGCAGTCAAACTTGCTAAGTTGCCGTGCATGAAATTCCGATGTTCTCTTTTAGGAGGAAAAGCTGGAACTCCAGAAACTGCTGGAAAGAGTGCCTATCCCAGTGAAGGAAAGCATCGAGGAACCTAGTGCTAAGGTAGCTGTCACAATCAGTTTTGTGTTTGTCAGTAAAAGGCAACAAAAGAATAAAACAAAGGCATTTCTAGCAAAAGGACGTAGAAGACTCAGATTAGATATTTGGTTTTCTTGCTGGAAACATTAACCTCCAGACAAGTTGATGTCTGATCCTGGCTTTTAGTTAGTTTATCTAATGAGCACATAAAGTGTTACCTGAATGGATTTATTTTTTAAAAGCAGCACTAATGAAGTCACATCAAAAATGAATCTTTCATTCCATGTCATATCATTTTAGATCAATGTGCTACTCCAGGCATACATCTCTCAACTGAAATTGGAAGGCTTTGCTCTCATGGCGGACATGGTGTATGTCACACAGGTACAGCAAAACCTTGTTCATTTTTTTTTAGAATTGCAATTTTTATATACATTTCCATTGGGATTTCTTCCCTAGTTGCTTTAGTTATTGCCTAGTTATTGTTATGTAGCTTGATATAGGTGAAGAAATGTTCGTGATGATGAAGTACGTTCAGCAGCATCAATAAACTTTCATCCATATAAGGCAATGAAAAAAAAATATTTCCTGAAAACAAAAACTCAAAAGTCTGTTCTAATAATGAGGTAATGACATTGCCCTGCAATTATTTTTGTTTTTCTGACAGAGTGCTGGGCGGCTGATGCGTGCCATATTTGAGATTGTTCTGAACCGAGGCTGGGCTCAACTCACAGACAAGACCATGAATCTTTGTAAGATGATTGACAAGAGAATGTAAGTCTGTTACCGTTCTTTTCTCCACAGTCACAGCACGGTGTGATTTTTGTTCAGCGGTTGATATTCTGTGTCCTCACTGCCCACAGGTGGCAGTCCATGTCCCCATTGCGACAGTTCAAGAAGCTGCCGGAAGAAGTGATCAAGAAGATAGAGAAGAAAAACTTCCCCTATGAGCGTCTTTATGACCTCAACCACAATGAGATTGGTGAGTTTCCTTCCTCCCCCATAATCACTCAACTCCATCCTCTGCTGCAAGAGCAACACAAGTCATATTTGTCATATTTCAGGTGAGCTGATCCGAATGCCAAAAATGGGGAAGACCATCCATAAATATGTCCACCAGTTCCCCAAGCTGGACCTGGCGGTCCATCTGCAGCCCATCACCCGTTCCACACTGAAAGTGGAGCTCACCATCACACCCGACTTCCAGTGGGATGACAAGGTAAGTAATGAGACTGGGTTAATAGCCCATGATCTGTGACACTTTCATTGACCGCTGATACTTTCATTTGCTGTAGATTCATGGATCGTCTGAAGCTTTCTGGATTCTGGTTGAGGACGTGGACAGTGAGGTCATCCTCCACCACGAGTACTTCCTGCTCAAAGCCAAGTACGCCCAGGACGAACACCTTGTGACCTTCTTTGTCCCTGTTTTCGAGCCACTGCCGCCACAGTACTTCATTCGTGTGGTTTCAGACCGCTGGCTCTGTAAGTAATTTGACCGAACCGTGTTTTACCTGATTTATATACGGGAAAGCACCTTGCATAACCTCTGATTTCTCTGTCTCTTTTCGTTTTAGCCTGTGAGACGCAGCTTCCTGTATCTTTCCGTCATCTGATCCTACCAGAGAAGTACCCCCCGCCCACTGAGCTGCTGGACCTGCAGCCACTGCCTGTCACTGCTCTCCGGAACTCTGCCTTTGAGGCTCTCTACCAGAACAAGTTCCCCTTCTTCAATCCGATTCAAACACAAGGTAAAGAACTCGAAGAAGCTGCGAGTGCGGCTCTTTTTTCAAAGTGGATTAAATTAACATCAGAGGCTCTACAATACAGCAAAGTTTTGTGTCCCTGCGCATGTTTGCTCGGCCTTTTGAAGGATTTAACAGCTATTATATGCAGGGTTGTTATGATGCTAGAGTCTGAAATTTGATACTGATAATCTAAAAGGTTCTGTTGATACTAGACACCATTTTCAACGCCACAGAGGAAAAGAAGACAAAAATGTAAACGGCATGAATTTTTTAAATAAAGGTTAGAACAATACAAACGGCATCAGCAATGACAACACTATTTTAAATAGTCTGACATGGTGTTAATTTAACATGATAACCTAAAAATATTTTTGTCATATAATGTTAGTGTATTCTTTGCACTATCATTCCATGTTGTACACAGGCGTGCCTGTAACGATATAATGATAATGGTAACATAAAAGACTTTAAAACTGCGGTTGGCTAATTACTAATAGTTAAATGGCTGATGTTAACATATGCTGCTGGCCAGGTCAAATTGGAGCTTCACTGACCTCTTAAAATTCACGGCAGGCCACCACAAATAAATGATCACCTGCCACATTAGGCTTTTGGCCCTACCTGTTCGCTGTCGCTCATGAACACATTGTAACAGAGCTGTCTGTGAATCCAGCCCCACGCTCCCGCCACAAATGGATATCAGCTCTGTGGGAAAGGCTGAGGTTTCCCAACATACTCGGCCTTTCACCAGTCATTTGGTTGGAATGCAAAATGCTTCTAAACACTTACACTTAAAAAGGCTATTTTAGACTATAACTGGTCTCAAAGGCCCTTCAGAGGTAGCACTCACCATTTTAAGTTAATTTTATGCTGCGAATACCAGCCAGCTCAGGGTTGTTGAATGTCAATGAATGCTCATATGTTCAACTGATAATGAGGGGAGGGGCTGTGTGGAGTTGTGTCAACTGCACGAGGCAACAACAGAACTGTTGGTATCAATACTACTGCAAATGAGTGCCTAATCCAATACTAATGTTAAGTATTGATTATTGTTTGAGCATTATGCTCACGTGTGTCATCTCTGTCCCTCTAGTATTCAATGCGGTCTACAACAGTGACGATAATGTGTTTGTGGGCGCTCCCACTGGCAGTGGAAAGACCATCTGTGCTGAGTTTGCTATTCTGAGGATGCTGCTGCACAACGCGGAGGGTCGCTGCGTGTACATCACACCCATGGAAGCACTGGCTGAACAGGTAGGATGTCACTTGAAAGAAAAGTGAGTTACGTGACGTGATACACTTGGTTACCAGGTGACGTGGTAACCGAGTGTAAAGGCATATAGCACGTGGTTGCAGATTTACTTAGCAGTGAGTCACCAATTTGATCCTCTTTAGGTTGGGCCATTTTCTACATGTCATTTCTCCCCACATTTTCTGTTTCTCTCTCCTAGCACTGTTGCATAAAGACATGAAATATCCACAAAAATACTGTTTCAAGACAGAACAGTGCAGTTACTGAATCTGGCATATTGTGGGCTCTTTCACCCCATAAATTCTCACATTTTTGTCTCATCAGGTGTTTGTTGATTGGCACCAAAAGTTCCAGGACATCCTGAACAAGAAGGTGGTGCTGCTGACGGGAGAAACTAGCACAGATCTCAAGCTCTTGGGAAAAGGAGACATTATTGTCAGCACCCCCGACAAATGGGACATTCTATCTCGCCGCTGGAAACAGAGGAAGAACGTGCAGAACGTCAGTCTTTTCATCGTGGATGAGACGCACCTCATTGGAGGAGAAAATGGAGTAAGATTGCACTGCTGTGGTTTAAGCGAGTCTTAAAAGTTAGACGTGACAGAGAATGGTCCTCATGTTAATGTTTTTTGGCTTAATTTTCATCAGCCCGTGTTGGAGGTGATCTGCTCGAGGATGAGGTACATCTCCTCTCAGATTGAGCGTCCCATCCGCATCGTGGCCCTCAGCTCATCCCTGTCCAATGCTAAAGATGTGGCCCACTGGCTGGGCTGCAGCACCACGGCAACATTCAACTTTCATCCCAATGTCAGGCCCGTGCCTCTGGAGCTGCACATCCAGGTCTGTCAAGAAGTGTCTCATACACAAACACCCACACATAATCACATGTTAAATCTATGCATCGGGTCGGGATTTGCATTTAAGTCTCCCTTCTGGCGTCTAGGGCTTTAATGTGAGCCACACCCAGACTCGCCTGCTCTCCATGGCGAAGCCGGTGTACCACGCCATCATGAAGCACTCCCCCTCCAAACCAGCCGTAGTGTTTGTCCCGTCCCGCAGACAGACTCGCCTCACAGCCATCGACATCCTCACATTCTGTGCCGCTGACGTGGTGCCTCAGAGGTTAGTTGCAGCACAGCAATCGGGCATGTGGATGCGATATGGTGATATTGATGGAGGACAATCGGGAGCCAAAGCAAAACGTGTCCCTTTCCGCAGGTTCTTGCATTGCACTGAGAAAGATCTCACTCCTTTCCTGGAGAAAATAACTGATTCAACCCTGAAAGAGACTTTGGTCAACGGCGTGGGCTACCTGCACGAGGGCCTGTCCGCAACTGAGCGCAAAATTGTGGAGCAGCTCTTCAACTCAGGTATGATCACTGAAGTTCTGCACTTCCTTCTCGGTGCGTTCGGTGGTGTAGTTTTAGCGTCGAATGGTTTCTAATGTTTTATCCGATTTTAACATGTTTTGTCAGGTGCTGTCCAGGTGGTGGTGTCGTCTCGTTCGCTCTGCTGGGGCATCAACATCTCCGCTCACCTCGTCATTGTCATGGACACGCAGTACTACAATGGCAAAATCCACGCGTAAGCTTCCCACTTGTCTCATTATCGATGGTTTCCAATGTTGTTTGATATCATTCGTCTTACATAGCGTGCTGTGACATTTTCTCCCCGTTTTACCCTCCCTCAGTTACGTGGATTACCCCATATACGACGTCCTCCAGATGGTGGGCAAGGCGAACAGACCCATGCTGGACGATGAGGGACGATGTGTCATCATGTGTCAGGGCTCCAAAAAGGTACATGCAGCTCCTTTTCTGTCTTGTTTGGCTTTTTCAAGAAAAGCGGTGACAGAACAAATGAGACCATTTCTTGTTTCTTCTCTTGGTAGGACTTCTTCAAGAAATTCCTGTATGAGCCGCTGCCGGTGGAGTCACACTTGGACCACTGTCTCCACGACCACTTCAACGCCGAGATTGTCACCAAAACAGTGGAGAACAAGCAGGACGCAGTGGACTATCTGACATGGACGTTCCTGTACCGTCGCATGACCCAGAACCCCAACTACTACAACCTTCAGGGTGGGCACTTCCTGTCCGTCTCGGAGGCTAAAACGACAGCAAAATCTCGTTAACTGTTTGCTGAGCTACACTGGGCTGGACCGCGTTAACGCAGAACTCTGTGTTTACCTCGTCAGGCATGTCCCATCGCCACCTATCAGATCACCTGTCTGAGCTGGTGGAACACACCTTGCATGACTTGGAGCAGTCCAAGTGCATCAGCATAGAGGACGAGATGGACGTAGCACCACTCAATCTGGGCATGATCGCCGCCTACTACTACATCAACTACACCACCATCGGTATGTTCTAAACACAGCTGTTATCTTTCTCCATCATCAGCTTAATTTCAGACCACATATTCAGATGTTAACCGTTTTTGTTTCCTGCTGTGTTTGGCAGAGTTGTTCAGCATGTCCCTGAACGCCAAGACAAAGATCCGCGGGTTAATCGAGATCATTTCCAATGCTGCCGAATACAAGAACATTCCCATCAGGCATCACGAGGATGCACTTCTCCGACAGGTACACACTCCACACCAAACCATTAAAAGTCCACCTGAAATGATATTTCAAGAGTATCAAGTTCCAAATGAAACAGTCCTGCACAGTTTGAGGATTGATTCACAGGTGGATGTCACAATATCATTGCATGAACTTGGTTTTTGCTGATACAAGCATGCACCTATTTTCTTTTGTAATTAGAAAAAAAATGATTGGAATTTGATAAGATTACAATGAATTTTTGAACTCTTTTGTCTTGTATATGGTTGGATAGGTACACAATGTGATGGGATTGACCTAGAAGGGTTAAAAGGGCATTTTTCATATCAAATGGACTTTTAAAGGAAATCATCTTTTCCACTGTAGACTTCAATGCATTTAACACATCTTTACCATGTCGGTGCAACAAAAGTGATTGCTCGGATTTGCTTTGAATATCAGCTGGCGCAGAAAGTGCCCCACAAACTGAACAACCCGAAGTTCAACGACCCGCACGTGAAGACAAACCTGCTGCTCCAAGCCCACCTCTCCAGGATGCAGCTGAGCGCCGAGCTGCAGTCGGACACTGAGGAGATCTTGAGCAAGGTTCGGATGGTGTCGATAAACTTAACCTTTAGACATTATGAGATGGTGCAGAAGTGTGTGCGTGTGTGTGTAATAAGTCCTCGTTCTTGTTGTGCTCGTCAGGCGATCCGTCTGATCCAGGCCTGCGTCGACGTGCTGTCCAGCAACGGCTGGCTGAGTCCCGCGCTGGCAGCCATGGAGCTGGCTCAGATGGTCACGCAGGCCATGTGGTCCAAGGATTCCTACCTCAAACAGCTGCCCTTCTTTACCTCAGAACACATTAAACGCTGCACAGAAAAGGTACTGGTGTACCTCACCATGCAAAATGTGCTTCATATCAACGCCCTTTTTACTGCAATACTTGAAAGTATTTGAAAGTGGACGCCATTTCATTTGCTCCAGAAATGCCACAGATGAGTCTGTTCGACAAATCCACGTTATTAATTATCCTAACCTCTGCTCTGTTCTTTAGGGCGTGGAGAGCATCTTTGACATCATGGAGATGGAGGACGATGACAGAACGGCTTTGCTGCAGCTCTCGGACGCGCAGATGGCCGACGTCGCTCGCTTCTGTAACCGCTATCCCAACATCGAGCTGTCGTACGAGGTGGCAGAAAAGGAAAACATCAAGAGGTACACTGAGCGCTGGCAGCATCGCTCGCAGTATTGACTGAGTGTGGGAGTAACACACCGTTTCATGTGAAGAACGACATGTAGCCACTGCCTGACACTCAACAAAGAGTCTCCGTCATTGTGGCTATTTCTGGTAAAGTCAATATAGGTCAGAGGCCAATATCAATATTTTCTTCTTGTTTGATAGTGGCAGTCCAGTTCTGGTTCAGGTTCAGCTGGAGCGTGAAGAGGAGGTGACCGGGCCTGTCATTGCACCGCTTTTCCCACAGGTAACTGCATTTATTTTGGTATTTATTTACAGTAATATGTCATATCTGTTAACGTTTTTTGTTTTGTTTTTTCCCCCCCCCCAGAACCGAGAGGAGGGCTGGTGGGTGGTGATTGGAGACCCCAAATCTAACAGTCTCATCTCTATCAAGAGGCTGACGCTTCAGCAAAAAGCAAAGGTGGGTGTGTCGCCCGCCGCGTGTGTGTCTTTTGTGGCTCAGACGGCTTTCGAACGTTCAGTTGGGTTCATCGGTCGTTTCCTCTGCAGGTCAAGCTGGACTTTGTTGCCCCGGCGATGGGCGTTCACAACTACACCCTGTACTTCATGAGCGACGCATACATGGGCTGCGACCAGGAGTACAAGTTCAGCGTGGACGTGAAGGAGGCCGACAGCGACGGAGACAGCGACTCCGACTAATCAGTAACACCAACATTGCAGCGTCCGTTTGATGCTGTGAGGGATCAGCAGGTGTTTGTTTTCCTGTAGATATTCAGCCTGATTCACACCTTATTACGTTTTGTTTTTTAGCACGTAACCATTTCCGCTGTTGTGGGAAAGCGCAGCAACATTTTAAAGTGTCGTCATTTCTCAATTAAGCTCTTGTGATGTAGACCAGAATGGAAGAGTCTCACTGATACCTGGAAAACTCCTTCACCTGCCAAGATTCACCATGACCGCTGTTTGAACGCACGTCAGGGTTGGAACAATCGTACTTGGGTTTACAATACTTATACTGTTTAGTTTTACTTTTGATCCTCCCCTTCCCTTCGAATTCTTTGGCTGCGCTACATGTTTTTAGTACGATGTGCTGTCTGAAATATTTTTTGCAATAAAGAGAAGCCACATAATTGTTCATAAAGTTTATTCATATAAACATTAAAACCTTAATCCCTCTGAATATGCACAAAGCTCGAGAGGTGCTGATGCAGTTTAGAAGCACGCGAGTGATGGCAGGCGTTATACTCATTAAGCATAATCATCTACAGGATTTATGAAGGAAAATTATTTGACACCACAATTCCCAGTGTGACTTGCGATAAGGAAAACTGATTTGGACAATGGGAGACAAGCCATGCTTAGTCCTCCTGGTGGAACCTCCAGATGGCGATGTCTCCACTGTCACTGCAGGAAGCCAGGAGTCCTGCTTCTTTTGGGTTCCAGGCGACACAGTTGACATCCTGGCTGTGAGCTTTGGCCACCTGAGCAGCCTGAGAGAACACTGGCTGGTCTGCGCTGGCCGTCTCATCCTCCTTAAACACTCTCACCGCATCATCCCCGCAGGCCGTCGCCAGGGCGCCGGTCAGCCGACACCTGTGCACACACATCAGCTTTCTCTGTTTTCATCTGGCTGGCGGAAAAACTCAGGCGCATGTAGGCCCCATGACAAACTGACACGATCCCCGTCATCCCAGTATTTATGATGATGTTACAGGATGAATGCTGTGAAGCAGAACTTGCAACCATGAGACAAACCCCCTCTGCTGGGGTGGATCCTGCGATGAGACCTCTCACTCCCACTACTCTGAGAACCGCGGTCATCCAACCGCAAGAAACCTAAAGTTTTTGGCCATAACTCTGTTGGCCTCCATTACACTGCGCCTGTTAATCAAATTAAAAGATTCTTACCATGCGACATCGTACACTGCGCGCCCGTGATAGCCAGACAAAGTGCAGACACACTTCCAACACAGGTCTCCTGTTAAGAACACACACATTGCCCCCGTTCAATCATTTTTATACAGCTTGTAGTTTATTTAACTGAGAACAAAACCTACTCGCACGTCATTTTAAAAGGCAAAAAGGTCACAATCAGCTACAAAACTGAGATGCATCTCATTAAAAACAATTCACAGCAACTTCCAGCAACTTTTTTTTCTCAACCACAAATGTGTATGTGAAAACTCACTTTTCAGATAGCGACTAATATTTTAAATATGCCTAAACAACTCCCGAAAACGGGCACATTTGTTTCCAATACCAAAAAAATGTCCAACTAAAAACCACTGAAGTGCCATTCCTGTTCTCACATTTATTGTAACATAAATTTATGCATTCTTTTATGATTATGTTTCATTTTGGACAACTAGCTTTCAATTTTTAATCTTTGTATTTGTCCACTGGATGGCGCTACTTTTTCCTATTCAAAGCACGCAGCAAAATTTCACTTGACAGTTTTCTGCAAGAGTGCCTTGCTCCTGAATTGATAACCATGTTTCTATTGATGTTAAAAAATGAAGGTAAAACATGTATTTTATGGAAATTATTTTAGTTCTGGGTTAACAAAACAGTGGAGGTAAATGTATGAAAGGCCAGTGTTGCCTTTAAGGCAATATAATTATTACTTTATATTAATTTATATGTAGTTTTAAAAGGTTGACTCATTTAAAGTGGAAAAAATGAATGTAGAATGTTTAAGGCAGTTTATGGGAAGCTGACTTTTTGTGAAGTTTTTTTTTAATCTGACAATAGAAAAAATTACAGTGCATGAAAATCAATATTGGGACAAACACGATAGGATGTGAATGGACCTCTGAAGGGTTAATAAAACTCTCGGTGGACACGCGTCGCCATGCGGTGTCAGTGAATTCAAACAGGCTAACACGCATTTGGACCGCAAAATTATTTGCCAGCCCGGAACCCGGCAGAGGCGACTCACCCTGTCCACCCTCATCTGGATACTCCTTCCAGATCCTGACGGTGCGGTCGTCGCTGCAGGAGGCCAGCCTCTCCCCGGTTGCGCTGAAGGACAAACTCCACACGGTGGACGTGTGGCCCTGCAGGGTGGCCCTGCACTCCCAGTCATCGTCCTCCTCCTTGTAAATGCAAATGTTGTTGTCGTAGCTCGCTGAGGCCAGAAGCTGCAGAGACATGAGGTGGCACACTGTGAGACGGCGGCACGGAGAGGTGGCTCTGGCGCGGCAGACGGCGGGCGGTGACTCGCCTCTCGCGTCGGGTGCCACACGACGTGCTTGACATCTTGGGTGTGAGAGTTCACGACGGTGACACACTCGTAGTCGTCCTCCTCGTCCACTAGGCGGCACAAACAACGAGAGGTCTTTAGAGGGCGAGGTCGATACGTTTCTTTTCGTTAAATAAAATTCTCGCCATTCATCTGAGGCAGCACAGTTTTAACACAAACCTTCCCAAACCCAGACGCTCTTGTCTCGGCTACATGTGGCCAGCAGGTTCCCTGAGGGGGCCCACGCCACACATTTCACCTCATTTTCATGTCCTTCCAACACAGTAAAGTTCTAGAAGACAAGATGAGACTTTTGAGTGCTAACTCAAAAAGGACACATCATTTTCCACATTGGACAAAGATGAAAACAAAAACCTCAAAATCATCATCTTTCTTCTTCCAGATGCATGTGGTTGCGTCAAAGCTGGCAGAGGCCAGGTAATTCCCACAGGGAGACCAGGCCACCTTCCTCACTGTGCGCTGGTGTCCATCCTCAAGCACATTCTTACATATCCAAGAGTCACCTGAGTACAGATGAGGTACTGTTATTCTTATTCTGTCCCACAATGACCAAAAAACCTAATCGTCAACGCACCAGTGATAAAAATCAGGCGGTCATTCAAATGTCACCCAAATGTTGGTAGTATGATGATACTAACTTTGAGACATCTGACCAACATCTACATTTAAGGCATTTATTTACACTCGGGTAGCCAGACATTTTATTATTTCTTAAAAATCAAATTTGTTCGTAATATTGGATTTATAGGGTTATGCACTCATGTGGTTTTCAATTTCTAAACCAATGAATAACCAAAAATAGACATTCATATCTGATAAGGAATCATTTCCTCAATTCGATCATCTCACAACTTGCAAATATCTTCCTGTATATTTTTCCCCTTTGAAGGCCGCTTCTCACAGCTCTGGTGTGTGTGTGTGTGTGTGTGTGTGTGTGTGTGTGTGTGTGTGTGTGTGTGTGTGTGTGTGTGCATGCGTGCTCATACTTATTAAAGTAAGCTGGACTTAAAAGTACGATATATTTACTCACAAATTACATTTGCAATTTGCACACATGTATGTCTTTAACTGACGATGGCAGTGAAATTTTCTCTGAATGATCTTTTATAAATGTATATATTTATTTTTTATATATTTTTTAAAAGGATAAGGAGAGCATCGTACCGGCTGATGATGCAGAGAACTGTGCTGCTACTGTATTTTAGGCAACACAATAAAAACACAATACACAATTCTGGAAGGATGCTGGACGAAAAATAACTATCATCATCAAAGAATAACCTAAATATAACAATGGATAAAACATTTGGTGACATACATCCCGACCCAATACATCCACTACTGCAACCAGTTAGACGTCTAGTTTAAAACGAAGTGTCACCCAGTTCACAGACGGCGCCTCACCCTCTCGCCCCCATATCCGGATGGTCTTGTCGCCTCCGCTGGACGCCAGCAGAGTCCCGGTCGGGTTCCAGCTGACATGCCAGCAGCGGGAGTCCGGATGGGCGCTGAGCCTCTCAACCAGCGTTAAAGCCTCCTTCATATCCGAGCACCTAATGACTACCACGTCCTTCCTTCGAGCTGCTGTCACTGCTGTCTGCCCGCCACACTGCCAGTTAGCTGGCAGGAAATTAAAATAACAACAGGCACCAGGAAGCGCTGCAATAACACGCCGGAGTGTTCGATATAAGTTCTCCCCTTTAAAGGGAAAACCCCACTGTCTCGGCGAACAAATGTGGAGAAGTCATGTATTTGCACGGAAAAAAACAAAGTGCACAAGTTCAGAGCCAGAGCTGTGTCGGAAATGCCGCCATCTTTGTTAGCATGGGGAGAGGGGGGACGGGGGGGTCGCGGTGCATTGTGGGGCCCTTTTTTTGCCTAAAAGTGGAGGAAAGAACAGATAGAAAAATAATTAAAAGAAAACACAATATGTTGAATAAGTGAAAGGTAAGAGAAAGTCAAATTGATCCGTGAAAAAAAATATATGATCAGTCACTAGCAACAATGAAAACTGTACTAATTCTTGTATGTATATTTTGGGAGATGTTGCCCACTTTTTTTTTATTTAGACATTACTACCGCACCAGGATAACGAAAAGTACTAATATAATGCTGACAGGAACGCTTACTCAAAAGATATTTATTAGCTGTGTTTACCCGACTCGCCAGTAGGTGGAAGAACTGATCGTCACTGTCGTTTCCACTGCGGCCGCGAAGAAGAACGTTGTTAACAAGGAAGTCAATATTTTACAGGAAGTCACCGTCAGTTTCCCTTTGTTTTGTCTTTGCTTTCTGTATCAAAGTCGTGGTCTTTTTTAAAGAAAGGTAGCCCGTTTGACTAATTTATAGCGCGCGCTTGATTAATCGGTTTATACTAAGTTTATTTTTGTACGACTATTGACGGGATTTGGCGTTCGCTGTAAGCTAGATCCACAAGCTAATAACAGAGCTAACACGGGCCCGAAGGCCATCCGTTCATTGTCTGCCCGTCAGATATTTATTCACGTATTTCTAGGAAACATTTTCAGCTTAACCGTCGTTTGGACCCATCGGAGACGATCGTGATCTAAATAACGGCGTCGTTGTCAGCTGTTCGTCGGCTACGCAACGTAAAGCTGTACCGTCGAACAGGTTTCATTTTTGTAAGGTTCGGTTTGGCTGACTTTAACCAGCCGAGCTTCCACGACTGCGACTGCTGCTGATATTAAGGGACACAGCTACACTACGACAGACGAGGCGAGGCTTGGATGACCATGTACGCCCCGCCGGGTTCTACTGTTCCTGGAGGCCGGAGGAGGAGAGGGGGGACGTCCCTGCCCAAGCAGCCGGAGCGCAGCCTGGTCTCGGCTCTGCCCGGAGCCCTGTCCATCACCGCGCTCTGCACCGCTTTGGCAGAACCGGCGTGGCTCCGGGTTCACGGGGGCACCTGTCCGAGGCAAGAGCTGGGAGTGGCGGATGTCCTGGGGTACATCGACCCCAAGCTTCTGGATGGTGAGGTCCAGCTCCAGGCGGTTCAGATCAGCAGTGAACCACGGGCTCCTCCGGCGACCTGCTGTAACGTTGTGTGTTGTCTCGTGTCTTCCAGATTTCTGTGTGAACCCACAGACCATCTTGCTGCTCAGGGTGATCGCCGCCTTCTGTTTCCTGGGCATCCTGTGCAGTCTGACTGCTTTCCTCCTGGATGTGTTTGGACCCAAGCATCCCGCCCTCAAGATCACCCGCAGATACGCGTTTGCACACATTCTCACAGGTATTCATCCATCAACGCAGCAGTGCAGCGCAGCTCTAGAAAAGGCTCGTGTGTGCGGAGAGCTGAGTGGAATTGTTGAAGCTTTGCATAGCAGCTGCCCTCCAAGAGCTGGATGGAGAGTAATGAGCGTATTTTTATTTGCACACTTCGATACGTCAGCACATCCTGTAACTGTCGCTCTTGATAATGTTTGTGTGTCACACATTGCTCTTGTTTTAAAAGGATACATTTCATTTCCACTTACTGTAGTTGTCTTTTTTTTTTTTTAAATAAGAGGCATGGTTTTATTTTTCATATTGCTTGGACTTTTTTTTGTAATATTTTTGCGCTTTCTTCCTCGTATCTAACGTTTAACGGAGCGACAGTGACCATAAGATTTCTTCCGGGGTTAATTCAGTATTTCTTGTTCCAATTCTGACAGTCATGCACCCTGCGCTCACATTTGAATATCACATCCTTTTGATTTTGCGATGAAGTGTTTGTTTTTTTTTGTGCTCCATGGATACTTTTCCCTAACCGCCTCTCCCCCGTCTTCATCTCTCGGCAGTGCTGCAGTGCGCCACAGTTATAGGCTTCTGCTACTGGGCGTCGGAGCTCATCCTGTCGCTACAGCAGCAGCACAAAAAATACCACGGCTCCCTCATATACGTCACGTTCGCCATCAGCTTCTACCTGGTGGCGGGGGCCGGCGGGGCCTCCATCCTCGCCACGGCCGCAAACCTGCTGCGCCACTACCCCACCGAGGAGGAGGAGCAGGCTCTAGAACTGCTCTCGGAGATGGAGGACAGCAGCGAAACTTTCCCCGCTGACTATGACATTGCCAATCAGTTTCAGCCGCCGCCCGCCTACACGCCCTAAGTGCACCAGACTGGCCGTGTCCGCGCCCGCTTCTCTCTTGAGCACAGCTATTGGCTTGATGAGCAAACCCACCCTCTATCAAATGGATACCTTTGCAAACACTCTCCATTACTGAACACAGCTGTGCGCGGTTAGTGCACAGACTGCTCGACTGACGGCGCTTGGGTGCATGAGAGCTTTTCTTTGACGTTGGCGGAGGTTTTAGGAGATGATTCTTACTTTCACCACTGAGGTTGTTAGCGATTTTGCATGTCAGTGGCTTCTTAGGAATTGGTCTTTACGCGTGGAGCCGGGTAAAAACCGTAATAAGCGCTCATCATGGCTGATTACAAGCAGTTTGTGGGACGACCTTCGGCCCGATCAGCGGCACTCGCCGAGGCTGGGCTGTCAAAAAGCGCGCGCGACCGCAGTCGCTCTCGCTCGGTCGTGGACGCAGTTTTGTCCAGTATCGTTTTGATTTGAGTCTTTTTTTTTTCCCTGATATGCTTTCCACGTGTGTGATGTTATATTACCGATACATGAAAAATGCAGAACTACACTGAGCAGATTGTTTTAGACATTTCTTTCATCCACATATCAAGCGGACTTTTATTTATTGAGTAGACGTTTGTGTCTTTTCTTTTGCTTTAACCGTCCGCTGCAGGTTTGGTCTTACGTAATCACGCCTGCGCTCGAGAGGATGCAGGGTTTAAACCCGATTGTCGGTCGTTTGTGTCTTTGGCGCGTGGCGAAAGCTGCGCCAGCGCAGAGAGAAATTGAGAAACCTTTGGATTTGTGTTTCGCAGTCGCAGGAACCTCACCGCGTACATGGGTCGTGACATTTTCTCGTACAAGATTTATTTTAAAACCCTTGATTTGTGCTCTGTGATTCCCATACGTGGCAGTTTCAGTATGTGTTTTCTATGCATGACTTACTTTTATGTGCAATTTTTTTTTTTTAAACCTCGGGACTCTTGCTGAGAACGTCTCCGAAGACTGCTTAGGTTTAAAATTGTTTTTTGACGTAGTGATTCTAGTTGGTGTATTGTTCTGTTTACACCATTCCTGCATTTTTGTTTTCCGGAATCGTCTCTACACTTTCATCACCAGTATGTAAATATTGTTTATACATAAAAAAAAAAAAAAGAAAAAGAAAAAAAAAGTGGTAATAATAAAATTATCGCCCTATTTTTGCCTCCCGTCTGTCTTGAACTTGCCATCGAGCCTCGTGGGAATCATCTTTGTTACTCTCTCTTCCACCAAATGTGGTTCTGACTCAACAATCGATGCTGACGTTGTCTGATCGGGGTATTTCTGGGTTTACCGGTCTAGACATTGTAGATGCCAC
>CAAKHG010019128.1:45364-56767 GCA_901007715.1 Dactylopterus volitans
CTCCCACCCCACGCAGGAACGTGATGACGGAGTCCGCGCGCTTCATCCACAGTCAGGGCTCCATGCAGATGCAGGACCTCGCCAAGCTGGACGTCGGCAGCTTCGACGCCGTCATCTTCCCCGGGGGTCACGGCATCGTCAAGAACCTGTGAGCCGCGACGGGGACGGCAGCGCTGCGCCACGCGGCGGCGGCGGCGGCGGCGGCGGCGACGACCTTCACTAACGCACTGACGTGTCGCTTCTGCAGATCCACGTTCGCGAAGGACGGCAAAGACTGCAAGCTGCACGGCGACGCGGAGAGGGTGCTCAGGGAGTTCCACCGGGCGCGCAAACCCATCGGGTGAGTCCGAGCTCACGGGT
Organism: Dactylopterus volitans; assembly: GCA_901007715.1. Classification (NCBI taxonomy): domain Eukaryota; kingdom Metazoa; phylum Chordata; class Actinopteri; order Syngnathiformes; family Dactylopteridae; genus Dactylopterus; species Dactylopterus volitans. The sequence continues at coordinate 45,725 of CAAKHG010019128.1, forward strand.
GAATGCCCCCTCCCCGCCCCCCCAGTCTGCAGGGTCGCGCCCCCGAAGGCCGCGCCGGTGCTCTTTTAATGCCTTTTACCCTAAAGTTGAAATCCAATCCCGGACATAAGGCGGAGTTGCAGACTCACCCATTCTTTCCAGCTTCTTATGCTGCTTTACTTTAAATTAGATTAGAGGCTGGATAAACTCATGAGATTGAACGGATCCCTGTAATGGAATTGGGATGAAGCGGTAGAAAGGAGGGGGGGCGGAGAGAAGAGAGGCGGCAGAGACAGAGGAGATGGAGGTGGACGGTGTTTGTAAGCAGAGTTACGCATCCACACATGACACTGACCGCTAACGCGGCCTTAGGCTGCGAGCATGGCTTCTTAAGAGTTGTGTAGGACAGAGGGAGGCGGTATGACTGTCAAACACAGAATGAGGCTTCCAGCAACACCTGGATGTGAGTTTCAGTTTAAATCCGGCGGAATCATTCCCCCCCACATTTTACAATTCAACCTGCTTACAAGAAGAGTTCAAAACTAGCTCTCAGTCTCGCCTCCGGGTTCTCTATCAAATCTTAGTTATTTCTGTAAGATATACGGAACAACAAAAGAAACACGTGTGTGCAAAGAAAGGGAGACAAAATACTTCATTTTTATATGTTTACATTAAGGTTTGAGTTTAAGAAATACTGACAAGGGCCAAAAAAAGTTCGGGATCCCTTGAGGGTTGTTAGCAAGCAACCTCCTCGCTGCCTGGATTCATGCTGTCATCTTCTGACCCTCTATGAAGCCATGAGCGTCCACTCCAGGCTAAAGTCACGTTTATTTGTTCCATATATGTCAATAATGCCAGCAAGAAATCTGAAAGTTGCTCTTGTTGGAAGTTTCTTCGTTGCTATTGTTGTCTGGCTTTTTTCATTCCGTCACCATTCTGACATGAAATAGCAGGGAAAGACAGACGTAACTCACCACACTGACTGAGGCTCCATGTATCCAAACACAACTGAATCTTCATTAATGTCATGACACAAAAATTTCATTTCCCTGCTCTTTCTCGTCAAAATGGCTGCTGCATCTCCTAGACATCAAGTTATGGCAAACACGTGCGTATACGGGGGAAAAAAACGACAATCTTGCTAACGATTCTGGCAGAAATTCACATGAGCAAAGCGTCACAGATAGCCTTCAGCTACACGGCTTTTCTGTCACTTTCTCCACATTTATGTCCATTTTAAAATCCAAACGTAGCGTAAAATCGTGGCATGACTTCGAGCTCCAGTCGAGTGCTCACATCAAAAGCAACCAAACTGTCTTGATGCGAATCTTGGTAAGTGTAAAAATGCGCCAAACCCCTAAGAACAACCAGGAAAGTGCTTTTTTTTTTTTTTTTTTTTTTTTTTTTTTTTTTTTTTTTAAATTCCCGAGGCTTGTGTGTGAGGAGCCGCCGGCCTCAGCGGACGTGTGAGGTGAAGACGGCGGAAGCTTACAGAGGGCAGCGCCAGATCAGCCAGCAAATCCAGGCAGCACAATGTGACTGATGCTTTGGCTACTAACTTGGCAAAGAGGCGCCCATAAGGTGATGAGGGTCAGCTGACGGGCCGGGATGAGGACGGCGGCGTCTCTCGCCGGGGCAACCCGGGGTCAACGGGCACCAGGAGTTTCAGCCTTTCAGGCTTTAAAGAGTTTGAGCGACTGAGCGCAAAGAAAAAGGTGAAAATAAGCGATAAAAACGACAACGAGGTTGGCAGTGCGTCTGCAAAGTAGGCGGCGGTGGTTTCAGCAAGAATTTGGAATAATCCGCTGCATTCAAACATACATTCGAAGTTTTTTAGTTTTTTATATTCTTTCTCAAAGCATTACTTTAACCCTTGGTGGCACAAAAAAAAAAAAAATGTATCAACACTGTTGTTCAGCTGCATTCTGGCACTCGGCAGCCCCGGCGGAGTTTCCTCTCCAGCCGCATGTGTTTCCTTAGATTTCAGCAGTCATTCGGCCCTGCCTGACATGAAGCCACCTCAGAGAAACGTCGCTCTGGAAATTCATCGGAAAGCAGCAAATTATGACAAATGAGAGTTTGTCAAAAAAAAAAAGGTCTCTCGCACGGAGGTCATTGGGAAGGAGGCGCTTAGGCAATAATTACTTAACAAAATGAGACATCCAGATGCCAATCAGACACGACGCGTGGCAGCTGCAGCGCGTCGTCGTTTCTTCCTTGCAGCCAGTGTTGTGTCTGGTGAAATGAGCAGAGGCAATTAATCCCCCCCGACATCATTTTAACTCCATTCACAACAACGTGGCAGGGATCAGTGGAGGCTTTCGCGCTGCAGTTACAAACAGAACCTTATAAGCAGTTAGACGAACAGGACGGAAGGTTTGATTGCGCATTTGATCATCCTGAGCAACTAATAACCAGCTGAAAATACCACACCCCAGCACCCTCGCTCACCGCTGCTCCAGCAGGCCCCGGTTCTCCTACAGATGTATTTCAGAAATTGACGAATCCATTGTGAAGGCCGATATTGATCTCCGGTTAATATCCTAGGAGACAAGAAGTTGCAAAATAGTGGAATGGAAACAGTCCACAGTGTCACCGTGATGAATTCCATTTGTGCTGTCTTCAGTCTCGGCGAAGTGGCTTCTGCTGCCCATCTTAACTGCTCTACATCATCAGAGGCTGCAGACTGACAGTGACGCGCGTTTACTGCTGCATGCTTCATATCGATTATGAATCCACAGTGAAAGACAAAAATACCACCTGTATTTCTTTAACAGCCCCACACAGACGCCATGGAGCTTTTTTGCTCAAGCCCTTTAGACACCTGTGAGGTCATCAAAATATAAAACCAGTTACTAAATAAGGAATATTTTTCCCTTAAAGCTCAGATAAATTCTCTCCTCACAAACACAAGGTTTTTTTTGTTTATTTTAGGCGAGTCGATCTCTCCAGCACCTTTGCATCGCTTTATAATTTGTATGCAAATATTGGAAATAAGACTGGGAATGTACCTCACCACTCAGCATCGGCGAAGCCTCGACTGCCTGCCTACCTGCCTGCCTGCCTGCTCTGTTTTCCAGGTTGGCCAGCATGGCTCCCGTGCTGGCTTGCCGCGTGCTGCCCAGCATCGAGGTGACTATGGGCTATGAACGCGACGAAAGCACCCGCTGGGGTAACTGGCCTCATACGAGTATGGTGCAGGCTGTAAAGAGCATGGGTGGGCGCCACAGTGTCCGTGAGCCATATATATCCTTTCCAAGGTCTCTGTTTCCTGCAGATATTAGTCACATTTATTTATTTATTTATTTTAACGATCGTTTTGGCACTGGTTTCAGAGCCCTAACAGCATTTTTCAAAGCTCTAAAGCGCCAAACTCTCCACTCCACGCACTCACAGAATTACTGCTTTAATCAACTCGTTTCTCATGAAATACCATAGGAACAGTTCTTCAGCTTACCTAAGATTACCTATAACAAGATACTGATAGTTTGCCTCTTACTTTTTTTTGTACAACCACTAGATTTTGGAGTACAAAATATGTGACACATGCGTCATCATGGTGCTACATGTAATGTCAGCGTACGTCAGTAACAGTGGAGTAACTGACCAAAGCTGAAATTCACTCATGAAATACAAAAAAGTCAATCACATCGGTTTCCTTTGAATGAAATAGAGACCAGGAAACCCTCCATTAATATATTACTCGATTACTCATTTCCACTCACCCATGTTCTCACTCACATCAAAATGAATGTTTTCATTTGCCGAACACCTTGGAAAGGCGAACCCGGTGATTTTAGGTCGACGAACAAGTCGTCTTTGTTTATTTGTGTCTGATCAGCACTTTGATCATTATGACTTGTGTGTGTGGAAGTTTGACAGCTGACGTTAGAATTCTGAAAAAAACTGCCAAAGCGATTGTAAAGAAAACCCCCCAAAACCTGTAATGACATCTACACAGCTTCACGCCCATTTTTAGCCGTGACCGAACTTCAGCTTTGACCTTGACCCTTCTCTCCTACGAAGCCTATGTGGATGAGAAGAACAAAGTGGTCAGCACGCCGTCCTTCATGTGGGAGACAGACTTTCACTATCACTATATATTCGACGGGATCGGAAACATGGTCAAACACGTCATGCGCATGTCAACCAAGTGAGCTGCGATGGTGCAAGAGAGGAAAGTGGTGTTATTAGACGTAGACCTCCGTGCTGTGATCAGCTCTTCGCCGAGATGCTGCAAACGCGCTAGTTAAAGAGTCACTGTGCTGGGATTTTGCAGTCACGTGGAATTCATGGTGATTATTCATGTCACACATGCACACTGGGCGAATCAGAATTAACGTGGAAATCTGACGGGTTAATGGGTCATTAGAGCTGAGAACAACTGATGGTCACATAGAGGTCAGCAGTATGACAACAGTTGCTCATCTTGATCCAAGTCTGGTCATCAGCAATCACCCAAACGTTGCACCTCAGAACACAACCTGCAGTATTAGAATAAATATAAGCAATCCTGAGGATCCACGCTGTGCATGTGCACGATTGTAATCCCATGAAATAAAATCGATGTTAAATCTCCCCAGAAATCCTCGAAATAAACAGAACTAGTATGAACCGGCAGTGTTGTGTGCAATGTTTCCTGAACCCGGACAGATGAACCAAAATCTACACCGAGTTGAAATACAGGCAGAGATTAGTTTTCTTAACACAGGATTGGGAATGAAAGGGTCTGAATAGGAAAAGACAGAAGAACACAGGAGGGCAAATGAATGAGGGGGAAGAGAAGATTAGAGAAGATTGTGTCGGGGGGGGTAAGGGAGGGGACAGCTGTAGTATCAGGATCATGAGACAAGCGTATTAAGTTTGGAGATCTGATAGACAGTGCAGAAACAGAACACTTGCATGGCAATTTCCTATTTCCAGGAAGTGCAACAGGAAGTTCTTCTTGGCCACTTTGAGGGCTTCTTAAGTGCTTGCAGCTTTAATTTAAAAATGATTTTGGTTTATTTGAATAATTGTGCACATAAAATATCAGATTTAGATGTTGAAAATGAAGCAGTTTTCAGGGAGTGTATTCAAATTCTTGACACGTTAAACCAGAGTTCGCGGTCTCCATAGAGCCCACGTGGTTAATGTCAAGAGGTCCAAGAGCAACCGTATTCACTGTCACATCAACACATTCTCTCGTTTATCCCATGGATTCAGAGTCAGCATTGATATAGAATAAAACAATTTATTCATTACAAACATATAAAAATGACAAAAACAAACAGTTGGCAAGATATAAAAATTTCCAATTTATACAAAATGTCCAAAAACCATCATCAGAAATGAATACTCACGCCATATCGAGATTTTCATCTGGGTTATTTAAGTAAATACAGCCGACTCTTCCAAAGTCGATTTAAATCTGTTTGTTAGTGACATACCAAAAACAGCTTTTGTAATTTTTCAGTAAAATACAAAAACAGTGTAGGACAATGGGCACAAAATTCTTAACAGACTTGCAATTCAGATACAGAATCAAAAGTCAATGAAATATTCACAGTGTTGTCTTCACATCAGCGATGCGAATTGTAAACATTTTTGCATATCCTAACTCATCTCAATAAATATTTAGAAACGCTCGCAAAGCTTATTAACTTTCAACCCTCTGATGAGTGATTATAGCTCGTTAGCATAACTCTTTCACAATCACCTAGAGTATTAATGACAATCAATATAAGGCAAAAATCATTTCCCGCGTTTTACGTCAAGACTTACTGTATCCGTCATTTAGCTCCAGAGGCATTTTCTCATGTGATAAATGTGGATTTTACATATAAAACAGCAGGGTTCTTTTGCATTAAGATACATATAAACATTTGTACAAATATTTTAACAAATAACGGGAGGCTATTTTAAATTATTTGTTGTGAAAAGTCTCAACAGCAGAACATTAGGCAGACAAATGGAAATTATTTCTGGGAAGCGGCGGGTAAAAGTGGCAAATGAACCACAAACACCTTTGAATTACTGAACAGACTAACGCTCGTCATCTAACGGTAGAGAAAATGCTTCGAACACGGTTACACTGGGAACTCGGGCAATATTGCAGATGCAGATACTCCAATGATCGGATGTCATCTTGCACGTGGACCTGCACAATTGTCTTAAGCATTTCTTCAATATCAAAAGGAAGTTTTTGATGTGATAGACATAAAATAACATTCAACATATTGCGCGCTGCTGCTAGCGTAAAGCAGGTCGTTCTTGGAATTTATCGAGTTTGTGAGTCTGATTGTCAAGGTTTTAACAAAACCCCCCCCCCCAAAACAAGCTTGTTATAAAAATAAATAATCCCTTCTCAGCTTCCTTATCCAAAGCACAATGAAACAAACACAATAAAAAAGGAAGAATGTATGAATGACAACTGAGGACATACAACCTGTCTCACTTGACAGCACACCACGTACAGTACTGTCTCTATAAATCTGACTATTTAGCCTCCTGTAACAGTGGATTTAAATTTTAAATAAGTTCTTTCACATGGCAAAGCTCCAGTGAGGTCAGGATCACAGTGCTGTCGTTGCATCATGAAACGGCTATTTGGTGTCTTTCTTAGACGTATCTGTGAAAGAGAAAGACATGAGAGCATTACAGCACTGAAGACAGTAGCTCCCACAATTAAAACATCGGGGCTATAAACTGAACAGCATTTTTCATAGGCTTTTACATGCAAGACAAGCCCAGATTCATTGCATGCGGATGATAATGACAGGCAAGAAATGTAGGCAGGCGGGTGAGCAGTCAGGTGGGGGGGAAAAAAGGAGGAAAGAGGTGGAGAGGGCAGGCAGAATAACGGACCGAGTCGGGGCTGCTAGAGCAGCGCTGAGTTGGAGTCAGAGTCTGAATCGTGGTCAGAGGCGAGGCAGGGCTCACGGGAACAGATGGATTCCTGAGCCCGCCTGTACTCTTGGTACTCCAGGCGGAGAGCATTGAAACGCGCCTCACTCAGGGAGTGACTGTACTGGCAGCGAGGCGGGCAGGCTGAGGGAGGCGGGCCTGGGGAGGGCATCGGGGACAGGAGATGCATGGATGGACATGTCATGGGAAAAGCTCAAAGTAAGCACAACACGCGGGGCACAAAATAAGCACATGCAGCATCATCTCATCAAGCGTCACATTCACAATGACACATGCGACGTCACACACAAAACACCATGGGTATGTAAAAAAAACAAAAAAAACCCAAAAAGTCATCACCTTTTTTTCGTTGGTCCTGGAGGCCACTAACTTGACTGCACCTGAACTCCCCTCTGCTTCTCTGAAACCCCATTTGTGACTGATCAAACCTCATGGCCTCCAGGACCTCTGAATCCACGCAGGCATCAGCAGAGTCCCACTCATAACTCTCATCTACTGATGTGTTCCTTCTAATGAAATACACAAAACAAACAGTCAGAGAACAGTACAATATCACAACCCCCCCCCCCAAAAAACAAATTGACACAATAATGTGATTTTGGCAACATAAATAAAGCCCTCCACCAAGAGGACACTCCAGTGTGTTTGTTGTTATTTTCCAGGTGTGGCGGTGTTTCACCTTTTCACTCTCCTCTCAGGTAGCTCCATGTCAGCTCGGTGCCGCTCACTCTCCTCTGTGGTTTCGGGGGAGCTCAGCAGTGTGGGAGTGATGGACAGGGACTGCCTGAAGAGACCAGCACTGCCTCTGCCGCTACTCTGACTGGCATAACTGGCCCGCCCTCCCTCTCTCACCTCCCGAAACTCGGTCTCCCCTCCCCTCCCCATTGTTCTGTCTACCTGTCTATAACTCTCCGTCTCCCTCGGAGGGAAAGGGGCGTAGTAGGGTGAGGGCCAGCTGATGCCCCTGGGCAGGTACGACCTCTGCGGGCCCCTCCTGGGGTCTATGGGTCTCATGCTTTCGACTCTGGATCCTGGCCAGTGTTGGTGCTGAGGGACAGGGATGATTGACGGCATGGGGACATACTTATACTGAGCAGACCTCAGGGTATCTTCATAAGAGGGGGACCAGCGGGAAGACTCGGGAAAAACGGTAGCTTGTCGTCGTGGGTCGGAGGGCTCCATCATTGGTGAGATTGAGGTTTGTCTGGGTGGGTACATTGAAGGAGTGAGGTAGGAAGGACTCGCTAAAGACCTTTGTGCATGATGGGGCCTCTCTAAACTCCCCATGCTGGGGCGTCTGAATGGGACATACTCCCTCCAGGAAGGACCTGGCCTGAGAAAGGAAGACGGAGTGCGACCCAAACTGTAGGATTTCACCCTGGCATCAGGATTTGGGAACTCGTCCCAGTAACATTTCTCAGAGATGTATGTCCTTGGGCTCTCAAAGTGCTCCCACCTCTGTGAGCCTAAACTGATGGATTTCTTCATGAAAGGACGAGGGTGTCCCATTCCAGAGAGTGTTCGACACGGGCCTATGCTTAAGGATTTCTTTAGAAATGGAACAGGGGCTTGACATATTCGCGATGCAATATTATTGGTCCTGCTGCCCTGAGAGGCTTGTCTTTGGGATAGCTCTGATAAAGACTCACTACTGTCTGCAAAATTCTGAGAATGTTTTGTAACTAGATCTGCCATTCCTTTAGCTGCACTTAACAAAGTATGAGCTGACCTGGATCCGAGTCTGGACTCTGGTCTGTATGTGTTTTTATTTGAAGCTCGAAGCTGTGTTTTCTCATTGTAAAGTTGCTTACAAGTTTTTTCTGGACCAGGTGATAATGGTCTTGTCTCGTCAGGAAATCTTACTCTGAGCAAAGAATCTCTTGTTTCCACATGGTGGGACTGGCTGTAGCCTTGCTTTCTGGTAGCATCAAAACTTGCCCCTGCAGCACCTGCCAAATGTGCCAGTTCAAAGTGATCCTCCTGTTGGCTTGAGTCTGCTCCTCGATTTTCTTGGACATGAACCTCCCAGTTTTTAGGGACTACATCAGGCTTTGCCACTGGAGATTTTTCTGGTTTTAGGTCTGAACTTTGTTCAGCAGTGTCTGTGGCTTCAGCTTCTTCCATAGGATCATCTACGCTCATCTCAATGAAACCTGGAAGGCTCAGATATTCAAGAATTGCACTTGTCTGCAGCGGGGACATTTTAGGAGATGGTGCTGAGGTCTTGGCCTTGAAGGACCCTGACATTTTTGGAACAGAAAACTGGGACTGATCACTCTCACCCTCTTCGACAAGAGTCAATGATGAAATAGGGCTGGGACTATCAGAGAAGAGACATTTGTCACTCCGCCTGGAGCGTGATCGGACACCTTCTCTTTCTAATTCAAAACTTCGGCGACCATCAAAACCCTGAGACTCCCTGTCTTTGGCCTTTGACCTGACTTCCTGATGTTCATAGGGTAAGGTAGAGTAGCTTGTGGGACTGGGATCCCTTGTGGCAGCATTTGGTACTGAGGCGGTGAAGGGGAGAGATGGCCTTTCACACCTCTCCATGTGGACTAAGGGACTTCTGGAAGCTGAATCCCAAGGCTTAGTACCATAAGCGTATGAATTTCTGGACCTAGACACAACAGCTCTGTCTTGGTACTTGTCCCTTAAGCTTTCATCAGTCGTTGACTTCCTGCATATATCAGTATCTCTCTGAGGACTCAATGACCTGGCTCTAATAGGTGTTTCTAAAGACAAAACAGGGGGGCTTCCTGAAGGGACACTAGGAGACAGAAGAGGAAGGGAGGTGTTCTGGGTGACTGGGGAGTATGATGGATCAACAGCAAGGGAGTCTTCTGTGACTCCTCTAGATGCGTGAGCAGGCTGTGACCTGGGCAATGTGGTCTCCCAGGGGCTCTGAGCTGGAATGAGATTGGTGACTGATGTGACTGGGCTAATATCCCACTGTATGCGAGATGAAGGAAGCCGGTCCATGGGGCTACTTGTATTTCCAAAGTAGCATGCCCTCCGATAGTCAGATATTCGACTTGTCTGACCTGAAGGCCTGTGTTTTTGTCTGACAGTAACATCTTGCAGTTTCCAAATGGGCTCCTCCTGTGATTTGGCTGTATTGGCTTGAAGGTTTTCTGTCTTATTAGACTGACCTTCATCTTTCCCATGACCTTGACCTCTATGAATGGCTGTATAACTCTCTAACTCCTTCTCCATTTCTTCCCTCTCTTTCGCTAGTTGGACACACTTTTTAATGTTATCTCTCTCCAGTTCACTGTCAAGTTGTGAAACCAGGGTGCTGTTATAAGTCAGCCGACTCTCCATAGGCTGAAATCCCGAGGGATATAGCCTGTCTCTCTCTCTATCCAAAAGCTTAGCTCTCCTGCCTAAACTGGGGAAAAGGTCTTCAGTTTGGCCGGGTATACGATGTCTTCTCAGGGAATCACTGGGTTTTTTCTCACTACTGTCTGAATAAAAGCTGGCTCTTTCCAGCAGGGCTTCTGAACCTTGTTCATCATCAGAGTAAAAGCAGCCATGACGGGAGAAGTTTCTTGCCATGGCACGTACTCTTCCAGGGGAGGAGGGAGGCCTGCTGAGTTCTGGAACCTCCACAGTGATAGGAGAATCTTTCCTCTCGCCCTTCTCTGAGCTAATTATACTTGACTTGGGTGAGTCCCTCAATGATGACTGGTTGCTTCCTCGGCCACTTACTCCACCATTGCTTTGTACAATGTCCTTCTTTGAATATTTCTTACTGGAGGGACTGGAACCTTCTAGCAGAGGTTGGACAATAAAGCGTCCATCTGGGCCTCTAGAGATGGACTCCAAAGCAGTTGGTGAGGGGGCCTGGGACCCCAAATTACTCTCAAACACTGTGTAATGTGGAGGCGGAGATGAGTTGGCCAGGAGTTGTTTTCGCTGGTCCTGGTATTCCCCACGGCTACCTTTATCAAAAGACGACCGATCAGACTGAGAGGAAGAGTTGGGGAAAAAGGGGAGTGTGGGGCACAGCTTCAGCTTTAGGACACTGTCTGGGCTGTGAGGAGGAGTACGAGCTCTGAGAAAAAGAAAAAAAACATTGGAGAATACTTTAATACATTCTAACAACAATAATTACGACGATAACAATTGTGCAAGTTGTAACCTTCTGTACCTATG
>CAAKHG010019130.1:0-12500 GCA_901007715.1 Dactylopterus volitans
TTCCCGGGAAAAAAAAAAACCCAAACCCTTTTCCCCCCCTTTATTTGATTAAAAAAAAAAAAAAAAAAAAAAAGCAATGCCGACACCAAAATTGTGTCAAAAGAGAGTCAAAGCACAATTAGCATTTTGAAAAAAATAAAAAAAAAACAGAGACGGGGAAAAGAGGGAAAGTTTGAGGAGACAAAAAAAATCTAAGAGGAAAAATATGTGTACAACCATGCAAGCCCTCGGCAGTTTCATGAGGACACCAATCCAGCTCTGGCCGCAGAGTGAATAATCTGTGAGATCCTCCGGCTCTCACCAGAACACGCCAGAAAGTAGCTTTGACGTTCTAAATGTGTCTGCACGGCACTTCAACTTCCAGGATAATCCAAGTTGCCGCTTTTGCAACACGGAGCTCCAGCGGGTGATCTGAAATGACTTTTAGCGCTTGGCATTAACAGGCCGCCGGCTCCCCGCGCTGTGAGTCGTTTGGCCCGGAGATGAGGAAGCTAAAGTTTTAAGCCCCTTTGTCCGAGTATGTGTGCTTTCTCTGTTCGGGTTGCGGAGGGAAAACGCAGCGTTATTACCAGAATAAATGCGCTTTTTGGCCGCCGCCGTATTACTTCAGTGTTCTCGACTCACTGGAGCGGACGATGCAAGATTGTTATTTGCAGCCAGACTCTTTTGAAATCTGCGGCAGGGGAGCGCTGCTACATTGCTGGTTGTGAGTCAGCCATCACATCTGTTCCAGGAACGCAAACCTCTGCTCAGCTCGATATTCAAATTGCCGCTGCTATCGCTCCATGTCAAATAAAGATGCTCCCTGCTTGTCAAATAGCAACACTGTCTTTGTGCCTTTTGTGTCTTATTCCAGCCTTTGGCAAATTGTTTTTCCCACATATTTTCAGCATCCTCTCTCAGGTGCTGTACGTGCAGTTCATGCATATGTGCAATTGCATGAATTAATCATTTCTGGCTGCTGTTGGTGGACTTTAGCGGCTATAGCGTGGCATTTAAGGACACGCGGTAAATGTAAGCACTATGGTGAGCTCTCCATAACACTGGCGTTGCACTTTGCAACATTCAGTACCTAAATTAAAGCAAAACCACGTCCATTGCAATTTTAATTTGGAGTCGGCCATTAGCCTGGCAGATGATATTAGCATACCCGGTTTCGAAAGTGTGGCCGGGGTGGCCATTGCCAATCCCACAATATGACTGGCCACCCCTGATGCCACCCCATAATTTCCGGCACCTCACCGGCTTACATGCCTTGAGGCTTCCAGCACCTGTCACGCTTATCCAGCTGCTGTCGACGTAACTTGTGCTACGCGGTTGGCAGCCCGCGTCAAACTGAGCGCGGAAATAAAGGTGAAAACTTGCAGGAGACGACGCGAAAAGTTACTGGACTGTCCAAAGATGCCGGTGGCCCTCAGCCGCAGAGCGTGCCATGACGAGCCGTGAGAAGTTGTGCGAACTAGTGTCGCTGACGCAAACGTACGTCTCTCTCTCTCTCTCTCTCTCTCTCTCTCCCTCTCTCGCCCTCTTTCCCTCGCTTAAATCCGTACAGCTCTTCTCAGTAAATTCCGGATTATGATCCCAGGTGCTGGTAACATGAACATGCTGTTCATTTTTAATCTGAACTGAGCCAACTTGTCTTGCAAGCTATGGAACGCCATAAATAGGCCGACCACATACTTTTCAGGCAGCGATGAAAATCACTGCCTGATAAACATAATCGTTTGTGAGGTTGCTAAATAGGGGAATTGCTGTATTTCTAAAGCCAATATAATCATTATTCTGGTTCGACCTTTTGGCCCAAAAAGGTTGAAAATCACTGCATTGGTATTGCAGCGTGAATGTGTTCTTGTTTGTTTGTCAAGGAGGCACTAACTAACCTAACTTAATTTAACTTCTTCCTGGGAGTTGTTTTCTTGTGTCTGTATCCTCCTATCAAAAAGGGGAGTTGTTTTTTTTCCCCCTTGCTGCCATCGCCAAGTGCTTGGGGAATTGTTGGGTCTCTGTGAATCAAAGAGTACTGTCTCAACCTGCTCCTCTTGTAAAGTGTCAGGAGACAGCCTTCGCTGTGATTTGGCGCTATATAAATAAAAATAAATTGACTTGACTTGACTTGACTTCGGCCAGATATCTTAGCTCATCCACGTCTGACAGGGAACATTCTTGCGCTCTTTTTTTTTAATCGCCAAGTTTAAAATTTGATGGATATTTCAATTCATGCATTGCACTTTTGTGAAATTATGTTGATAAAGAATAGGTGCAGGGTCCATAGTTTCACCAAATTATACTATTTAAAAGGACTTCAAGTGTATTGCGGGTGAAGTGCCACTTTAAGGAAAATCCTGTAGTCAGGACCACTGAATTGTGACATTGCTGTTTCATTCATTGAGGGTCAACAGAGGTAAGGGGCATGTCCAAAAGGAAAGTAACATCAGTTGACAACAAAAGCTTGTTTTCAGAAAAAGTAAAGCACCCAGTCAGAGCTCCAGGGCCAGTAGGTCCGAGGACGAGCAAGGTCAGCAGACTCAGAGCAGCACGGACCAACACTCACTCGCAGCTCTCTTGACAGACAAGGAGAGTTCAGGAAAAGTCTTGAAGCAAGTTAAACTGTTTTTACATGGTGTGGTTCACCTTTGTGCCCTGCTAAGGATACCAGCCTTCCATACAGTTCTCATGTGTGTATTGTTCAGTTCAACTCTACAGCTTTCTTAGGCTACATCTAAGAGCCATTTTTTTTTCAATGAAAAAGTTACAAAATGCAGGTTATATTATTTTGACCTTACCTACAATCTATTTATGCTCGTGCTCCTATACCATTACATATGTACATATTTAAAACTATAAACACCAAAAGAAATGTAGTAATAGGTGAAAGGGATTATAATTTGGTCATAAATGTAGAAGAAGGTAATTCAGTGCTGTCACATGTGTTAGATATAGCTACTGGCAGTGAACGCAAAGGTATGTCTATGTGTTTGAGTGGTGCGCAAATTTTTGACTAGCCTGTGTTTTCAGATGCAAACCAACTCCATGACATTGCTTTGTCATTATCTTCACATTGGTATTTTAACAATTTTAATGATTTTAGTGCATACTAGTTGACTATTAATGTATATTAAAAAAAATATTAATGTGATGTCCTGTATAACCCGATGAGATATGTGCATGTTCCTGAGCACGAAATAAATGTCATTCTACCTGTGAATCTACTCAGACATTCCTTTTTTTTTTTTTGCATGCATGCATGTATGTATCCTGTGTACCGCGAAACAGTAACTATACCTGTACCAAACCGTGGCTTATTTTTTTAAGGGTTTATGTATCTTCAGCCCCCGAAAAAGTCCCACACCGCACCGCAACACTGCTGCAAGCTCATATGCTTAGTTTAATCTGAGTGGATCTTCTATAGGAACAGCTGGCCCCAATCTGGCCCGCGTCGTTTAGATGAGACACAATCAGCGCTGCTCCGCCGCTTCTCTCTCTGCAACCTCAAGGAAGCGTCCAAACACCAGCTGAAACAAAAACGCAGCGCTCCGGAGATCGTGCTGCCCCGAAGGGAAAGCAAAGTCAATTTTGTGCATGAAATTATCATTTAAACATGGTGTAAGAAGCACAGCTACACAGCTTAAAAGCATCGCCGGTGGCACTAATGATGCTTTGTTTCATTTACAGCGGCTCAGAGCGTTCCAATTTCATAGCGGTCGGAAATTGGGTGTTTGGTTTACTTGCAGGGACTCCCCCCATTGGCCCTTTTAAAAGTAGGAGAGGGGGGTGTGCAGCAGGCTAGGTTTGAAAATAAATTGCCACACTCATCTAAAAAATATGCAACTCAATAATCAAAACCTCCCAGGCTGGGAGGTGGCGCGGCTGTGCAGCGGCGTGTTTCTGCGTGGCATTTCTGGCACCACGGCCACTAATGAGGCTGCAGAAATGTGTTGATTCTACTTCATTTCGCAGGGGCCGATTCCTTTCATGAGCTTCGTCATCACATTGCATGCCGGCACACACACGCGCACACACCTGACCAGGGGAGGAAAAAAGAAAAATAATTTTTTTTTTTTTAAAAAGCAATGCCGTATGTCACTCCTCCACTACAGATTAACCTTGCGTGAGATGGCATTGGCTCCTAGGCCTTTTTTTTTTTTTTTTTTTTTTTATCAGATGCCAGAGCGTTTGAAAGCATCCTGATGTGCCGCATGCAATGCCTGTTTAACACACTCCTCCGGGGCTCTGAAATGCCAGCACGCCAAAGTGACGGCAAAAGCCTCACGCCGCGCGAGCTCACAATCTCACCCGGCTGACGATGCCTCCACCTTTGGGGTTCACGAAACGGGAAAAATGTATTAGATCGGAACCGCGGCGCTGCCGGAGCGCTCGGCGCACCTTCGGGGAGCTGACAGCCCGCCGCCTCTCGTTGCTCAGTGAAATTGAAGTGAAATCATGTGATCGTGGTCGAGTACACATTTTCCGCTAAAGGTGCGCACGGCGTCCAGGAGGATCTTTCCGTGCGGCGTACTGGCACCGCAGACATAAACGTAGCCGTGAATGCAGAGAGATCATTCACACACAGGTATCAACCCCCCCCCCCTCCCATTTTCCACCATAATCTTTTGTCCTTGTCAGAGGTCTTTGGGTATAATCTCTCCTCGCAGCCGCGTCTTACTCTGGGCGAACTGTTGACTCTGCACGCATCAGCAACGATGAGTGAACGATAAGGCGGGAGGATCAAGAGAGAAGCTTTTTACTCCTTAATGTGTGTGTGAGTGTGTGCGTGTGTATTTATGTTTGTAAAATATCCACCTGCGACAGCTGCAGCCGCGGAGTCCACACCGGTGGGACAAAATCTGCCGGGGGTGAGCAATTTACCAGGTCGTTATCGCTTCTTCTTAGCCCCGGCGCGGTAACTTCCTGCGGTCTCTTTCCTGTAAGTCTCTTGGTGACGGTGACGACAACAACAACAACAACAACAACAACAACAACAAAAAAGGGAATAAATCATTTGTGAAATATATATTTCCTTGTAACTGACGCAGGCCGTCTTGTGGCAAAAACGCGTTCACGGCAGCAAGGTCCGCTCAGACGGCCGTTATCGGGCTACAAATTGGAGACGTGATTCAACTACTCATTTCGTGCAACATCTTTTTTTATATTTCGGCTGGATGGAAACCTCAATTAGCCAGCTAGCTGCAGGGTGACGCACTGTAGATAAAGCCAGCAGCTGCGTGACGAATGGTGACACAAACTAGTTCAAGGCTTGTTGATACCGTCACAAAGTAATGACAACGCACATCAAGACATTGTCCTCTCCTGCGTCTGCTTGTTTGTCACAAATTAAGACACAGGGAGCGTCATTAAATTATTCAAATACGATTAATGATTACATACCGGGCGCCATTATGCAGAGCTTAGCGAGGCAAGGTTTCTCTCTCCTAATCTTTATTTTATAATCCCTTATTAGTCCCACAAAGGGAGGTTACTTCTCTGCATTTGAATATGCAGTGAACGCACACCCCATGCATAGTTAGCATGCACACACACAAACGAGCATAGTGAGCTCACACACACACGCACGCACACACACACACAAGAATCAGACGGCGCCCGGGGAGCGTTTGTGGAGTTCAGAGCCTCGCATGTTCTGCCAGTACACGGGATTGAACCGGTGACCTTTCGGTACCCAGCCCGCTTCCTCAACCTTGAGGCTGCCCACATAAATAGTGATGTACGTACCATGTATACTCAGCGGGTACGGTCGCGCTGGGTCTGAGTAAAAGGACTTACTGCAACGGTGTAAATACTGGAATGAAATAAGGCGTAAGTAAATTTAAACATGTGATGCAGTTACAAAAATTCCTCTTTACTCCCCAAACTTCTTCCTTTGTGCTAACCAACAGGTAGCATAGCCCATCTCCTTCAAAGATTAATTCCGGTTGAAGCACTGCACGATGGGTATTCTGCACCCAGCAAATAAATAGCTAAATACCCACATCTCATGTCAGATATTGTCGCGAGGCGCACTCACAGTGGGCATGACCGTCTGGCTTTCCCGCTGACGGTTAGCGAGCGACAGACCGAGCGGAGACCGGGTCCTCGCTGTCCTGCCGGCGGATAACGGAGGTGTTACACTTTTGCCGCAAAGCCCTTCCTCCTCCCTCAGACCTTCAATCAGATGCGATTTCACAGAGGTTCCTCGCTGTGCTCGTCCCCCCGGAGTCCGACGCGCGCGGCCCGAAAGTTCTGAGGAAGTCTTAAAAAGGGGGACATCTGATTGAAGTCCCAGCTAACTGAGGAGACTTGGAAGACCTTAAGACTTAAAACTCCTCTCTAGTTTTTTTTTTTTTTTTTTTCTCCCGCCTTAAGTAAGACATCCAATTAAAACGATTTGTGCCCGGCGCTGCTGAATCCTTCGTGCCGAGGCGGTCCGACCTTTGATTAACCAGGTTTGTTTCCGAAATGTTCAATTAGGGCGAGCGCTCTCTGGATTACCGCGCCGTATAAGCAACAAGGGGCCGTAATCAATGGCTATACTCTTTTTTTATTTTTTATTTTGTTTGTTTGTGTTTTTTCTCCACAGAGTAAACAAGACTGTGATATTCACTCAATAACTCTTCCTCCATCATCCTGCGTCCTCTGCTGTAAGTTTGATTTATTTAAAAGCTACATGGCCGGAGGGAATTCCCAGTGAATCACTTTAACTCCTCTCTCTGCCTCTGACATTTTGGAAGGCAGCAGTTTCAGTATATTATTTTTAAAAAAAATTGCTCTTTAGTTCATATGCAATAATGTGATATACTGTATAACCCTTAACATCATCTTGAAATGAATTTTTTTCGACAGAATCCTCTAAGGCAAGGTGACACACGGCAGACGATTTCATATCTTAGCCGGGATTTAGATTTAATCCCCGGCGTGCTTCAGCCTGAGATGCAGGTGGCATTTCAGCGGAATTCATATGATGGATCCGACACATTTCCACCATCTGGCATGCAAACGGCTGGAGATGTAAAAAAAAAAAAAACAAAAAAAAAAAACAGAACTGGCTTCACGACGGCTGAGGGTTTCCGGCGAGAGCGAAACGCTCACACCTGACTCGAGCGCCGCCAGGGAAACGGCGACGGCTTTTTCAGCTGAGTTTCACCGTGCTGAACCTTTACGCCCTCGCGCGCACGGTGCTGGGTTGTGACTCCTTGTCATCCACCTTGCACTGTTTTGATTTTTAGGCACCGCGAAAAACAAAGCCTCTCTTCCCTCAGGCTTCAGCTCCCACCCCACCTCCAACCCCCCGCCCCCTCCCCTCCTCTTGCCCCCGCGAGATGTCAGATTCATGTTTGAGGGAGCAGCGGCGCGGACACAATGCAGCAAAGGACACGCAGTGGCGAGTTTGTTCCCCTCAGGTAATGGCGGCCGACACAGACCGGCGTGGCCCCCGACACTGCGACTGTTTTTTAGCCTTTCGTTTTTTTTTGTTTTTTTTTTAAAGTTCAGTCAATCTCACGTGCATTATTTAACATGCGATGGTGTTCAGGTATAGATTGGTGTTGATGTTAATAATACGCACCAAAATTTTAGGTAGTCACCAGGATTTCGAGGACAAGACTGTGGGGGAGGTGAGACCGGGTCGAGACCTTGGAGCCCTCCAGGTCTTTCTGGTGTACGGAAATGAAGTCACACGAGGAAACAGCTGCACTTTCAAACTCCTTGGACAGTAAATCCCGACACTATATAAATCCTGGGACTTGGAGATCAGTGTTTTGTTTTGGGGGGTTTTCAGGCAAGTTGTGTTTCTCCGCTGTCGTTAATTAATGTGTTTACTCTAAGACTTTCTGGAAAGTTATCTGATAAAAAAAAAACAAAAAAAAAAAAACGTTAATCTTCAGCTAAACGCAACTTGATGTTCAAGGAGTTAAAAAATGACCAATCACAGGGGAGCCCTTCCTGCCTTGGTTCCCTGCCCTTTTGTGTCAAAAGTAATATCCTATACGAGAGCAGAACTGATCTTTAGCGTGCGATACTGCAAAATTTGGTTTCGGTTCGGTTGTTTTGACGCTGATTTAAGGCCGTACAGAACAGAGTGTGTGCGCACACGGACATCTCGCGCGGTCGCGGACAGAAAAAGGAGCCGCGCTCTGGGTTTCCCGCCCAACTCAGCTGCCGGTCCTGAAGCAGACATTGGAAATGAATTAGCCTTTACGCGTCTTCGCCATTTACCGGGTGATTCGTCTTCGTGGCATTCAGCCGCTGTCAATTGTGATGTCATCGCCACAGTTTTCATCGCGTCAGATGAAATCGAACTGAACCCATAAGCAACAATGTGCCCTTGAAAAAAACAGCAGTCTTTTTTGGGTCACGTCATAATCTGAAGTGACAAGCAACTGCAAAAAAAAAAAAAAAAAAAAAAAAAAATTTTTTTTTTTTTTTTTTTTTTTTTTTTTTTTATTGATCCCATTGGCCTGTCTAGTGGAACACATTTTAACATGTTACAGCAGGCAAAGGACTGTCAATAACAAAATCGATGGCTGAATTATATTTACTGAGGATTCTCCAGGTGTTTCCGAGAGCCGACACTTTCAAGTTTTTGTATGTTAGGTTATAGCCTGGACTAAAAACTGAAAACAGCCGCACCGGGACGTCTGCATTGACAAAAAAAAAATGAAAAATAAAGATAGAGTAGTCAATGATGCAAAGAATTGAACAGTACCTCTGCTGAGATAAGTTTAACTTCATTGCTTCTGCTGTTCATTGTTCTTGGTTTTGTCGTTAGAATTCTCATACAATGTGACATCTTTTTTGATTTACAATCAAAAAAGATTAGAAAGATAGGCAGTGAGACCATGATGTCGTTTATGAAGTACATTATAAGAGACAATTCTGATTAGCAGTGTTGGTGCAAAAAATGTCTGAGCTTTTCTTTCTTGTATTCAGGTTTTTGTTGCTTCGGTCAGCACTTAGAATGTCCCCGAACTCCTAAAAACTGACATTTTGGTTTCCACAGCCATTTGAGCATAACGCTATGCAGTCATCAATTACTATCACCAAAATTTTAGGTAGTCACCAGGACTTTGGGGGAGGTGAGACCAGGTCGAGACCTTGGACTGGGTCTGTTCTGGGCAGCAGCCCTCCAGGTCCTTCTGGTGTACAGTAATGAAGCCACACAAGGAAACAGCTACACACTTGTAAATGTTTCAGCATATGGCATGGTTTGCCCTAAAGGGGTAAATACATGCTATTTTTTGACTCCCCGTAAGGGGCTTTGCCGCCATATTATGGAACGAAAAAAAACCCAGTGTTTGAAACTGAAATTATGTTATTGTTTTGATATGATATGGATGTGTCTCTCTCTTTCTCTCTCTGTCTCTCTCTCTCTCTTTCATTGCCCCATCACTCTTTCACATCTATGCACACACACATAGGCTATTTATGCCCTGAATGTTCTTGAATTCTGTAAAATACAGTGTACAGTGTGTACAATGTCATATATCTTCCTCTGGGTTGTTTTTTTTTTTTTTTGCTATCTCCATAATGCATATTAAGGTGATTAGAAGCTAAGACTAATTTAAAAGGGTACATTTATTTCTGTTTTTTTCTTTTCTCCAAACAAGTTCTAGGCAGGTTATTATTTTTTTTTTCTTGGGCACAAGGGTTCATCCGCAGAGATTAATCTCCACGATATCGCAGACCTCAACTTTGCTCTGTGCGTGTGCTATAAATGCTGAGCGTCAGTTCATGTTCTGGTCACGTAGAGATTAGTGAGAACGCTTCCAGAGAGGTACAAATGCTCAGCAGTACATTTCTAGAAAGGCTTATATGCAACGTGCTATATTTAAGTCCAGAAAAGTGACAACATGATTTCATGCTCTACAGAATTCATCAGCGCCGACGAAGATGAATGGACAATCTAGTAGTAATTCCACACGGTTTGAATTTCAATTGTTTTACCGCGAAGCATCTACAGAAACTGTGCACAGTTTTTACAAATGCAAACGCACAACTCAGTCTGCCTGCCTGCCTGACCGTCGGTCCTGGAAGAGGAATCCCCGCCTTGTGGCTCGCCTTGAAATTTCTTTTTTTTTTTACTCCATCATAGAAGAGGGTGTTTTTTTTTTTAATAAGATTTTCCTCATTTCAATCATGGTTCTAAGGACAGGGGTTACCATTCTCTGCAACGGTTGTAAAGCCCATTGAGGCAATGCCTTTTGCGATTTGGAGCTATAAAAATTTAATTGACCTGAGAGACAAGCCATAGCAGAGATTTTTTTTTCTTTGTCACTGCCAGACAGTTGGACAAGAAGTTTTGCATCATCTACATAAAAGTGAAAACTATTATTAAATTTACAAATGGATGACTGAAGTGGAGCACATAAATAGCAGTGTCAAAACTGGACACAAATTGAACCCTGAGGAACACCATGTATCACGAGAGCTGGCGATGAGGTGAATTCTCCAATTACCACGGACAATAACGACCTGAATGAATTCATGCGAGAGTGTTAGGCGTGGAATTCTGATTGATATTACTTCCTGATGTGTGTTGTAACTCTTTTCTCTAAAATTTTCTGTCGCTATTTAAAGGCAAGTTATAAACTGCCCTCCTATTGCAGGTTTCTTCCGGAGATTTAAAACTATTTCATTTTTAATGCCAGATGGGATATAGGGATAGGGATGATGTTTAATTCGCATAAGCCCATATTGCATTTTGACCTATAAGATAATATTATTTCAGTGTTCACGCAAGAACTTCTGGTGATTCGGATTTTTCCTGATCCTGTCACAGTGGAATATTTTCTCAGAATTGGCAGCTCATTAGACTCCTAACCATGCTTACAGCACACTAAGAAGCTAAGGAATGAACATATATTGGATTTGATGTATGTACTGACAAAAAAAAACATAAATTGAACCCGCCTGGTCCATAACCAATATACATGTAAATTTAAATCCGTATTGTTGTTGTGTTTGGTATTGCGGTCCTCACAGGCGTCACCTGCAATCTATAAGCTTCCGTTACCTCGCCAGGAATTAGACGATGCCTCAGGTCACTGCGGTTTGAATTATGCAGCGCAATTAGTGTTCCCTCTAGCAACATTTGTATTTCACTCTCATACTTAAAATCACATATGTTCCTGCTGTCCGCCCCCGCACTTGAAACAGGGAGCCATAGTCTATTAACACTCCCTCTGATGTATAGCACCACAGCACCGGGTTCAGATGCTACTCGTACGTGAATGAGGCCTGAGGAAGATGTTCAAAAGGGTCGGTAATTGAATGAGCACTTGTTCCAAATACATCTCAGAGGCATGCGCGGCAGACTTGTGAGTCATAATTTGTTATTCTAATAACGCTTTCCGCAGATGTCCCACGAGAAGACAGTGCGGTCCCTGCTGGGATGAAGCGGCGGAGGCAAAAGAAAGACGCCCAATTTGTGCCCACAGCTTCACTTCGGCCTGTTAAATTGATTCAAGATCTTATTGTAAGGCATACAAAGACCATCTTTAGAAAGGAATAAAAATGGAATTTTATCACGCAGGCTTTCCAATTTACTTCTGTCCCCAGCCTGTTGAAAGGTTTTCTCTCCCTGACTGTGAAATGTTCGTCACCCAAGTTAATCTGCCTCATGCTAAACCATTAATTTGTTTTATTCATACAGCCACTTTCGCTCGCTCGTGAAAGGCAACTATGCTGCTTTGCAGGTGCTCATCCTCTAATATCCAGTATGAGTCCCTGACATTTAGCCGTGGCGGTGGATGCCTCAGAGGTGCTGACATTACTCAGGATATAACTACGTGTCTGACTGAAATTCACACACGAGCGCGCACACAATTGACATAATGAAAGCAATCGGTAAATTTTTTTTGCAATCAGTTTCCCAGATTCTCTAACTTTTATTTATCTTTGCACATGTTGTAAGATATTCATGTTTCCCTGTTTAAGGTGCAAAAAAAGATTTTTTTTTTTAAATGCAAGACCCAATGATGGATGGCATATACAGTCAACAGTCCATGAATGGCAGAAATGAATGCTGACATTAGTCAGACACTTTTCCCTCCTGGATTCCCAAATCGAGTCGCGTCATTTCATTTTTAATGCTCCCGTTGGGGTTACCGGATGAATGGAGCGTTGAAGCGCTAGTCGAAAATAAAGAGCGCGGGGCATCAATCAACAAATCCAAAGGGCCTGTAGCGTAAACTTGTAAAAGAGAGCGATATAAATCTTGAATGGCATAAACGCACCTCGCAGTTCATTGAAAACTGGTTTGAGGAGAGTGTTTCTATAAATAAAAGGAAACGCAGATGGTTCATCTAAGATTTATTTCGGCAATCCAGAAAGCCGCCTGCAGGAAATAAAAAGCAACACCTCCGACGACTCAAGCGCGTCCAGGTTCAGGTCCCTTTTTTGAACGATGACCTGCTACTTATCTGCTGCTTATTATTTCTACGCCACTGCAGGTTAAGATTTGACATGGAATTGAACTGATAAAGCAAATGAAACGAAACGCATAATCA
>CAAKHG010019148.1:0-10024 GCA_901007715.1 Dactylopterus volitans
TGGCACGGTGACAAATACTAAAGGCCGCATGTGAACACTGTCCTGCTATCACAGTACATTCAGAGTGGCGGCGAGCGCGTCGTAAAAGCATGACGTCCCCGAACTGAATTAAATTCTGCCCATTTGTGAGGCCCTTTTTTTAAGGCTCCTCTCGGGAACAATCTGTACACTTGAAATATCGAGGTAAAGATGCTTTCCTGACAGCTCTTGCACATGTTTCTTGCTGATTCTCTCTTTCATGCTGTCCCCAATCCTAAAACGAAGATCAACCAGTTGATAGAGGCAAGCAGACAAGGCTGGTTTTGTCTGCTGTGAGTAATGACGTTGTGACAAACTCTGCTGCATTGCGCTTCTGTGGTGACACAGTTTTGCTGCCAAATCAGTGGGCAGGTTTGATAGCTGCTTTTTTTTTTTTTTTTTTTTGCATGGTCTCAGTATGAAAGCTGTAGTTTATCCTTGAATGTGTACAAATACTTGTAGTGACTTGCCAAGGCCCGTATGTGATATTGCTCCTCTGGTATTTGTGGCTTAATGCCTGGTTATTAATGTCGTTTGTGGCCGAGCACATTTGATGATGACACTTTGTGGCAAACTACGTGCTTTTTGTCTCTTGAGCCTATTTCTTTATTTAATACTCTGCAGGGCACCACGAGCAAACACCAGCCGGCGTCCCCTTCCAGTGATGCCGCAGCTGAGCAGCAAGCCGGGAAAACTCATCATCCACATATGCAGGCACAGCACAAGGGGGCATTGTGTATGTGCATGAATAACAAAATAAACGCTTGATACTAAGATACATAATAACTGACCGCTTTTTCCGCTGCTCTCAGGCTCCTCAACCAATTGTGACGCTGCAACAATCACATTATCCACAGTTTCAAGGGAAACAGTGGCTGAGCAGCAGCTGCTACCAGCGTCGCCGGAGGCGAATCAGCCCACAACCAGCCCAACCCAGTCCTTAGTCACGCAGATGCAGCCCCCTATGCTGCCACCGCCACCCCATCTGAACCTCCAGCCAGTGGTCACCCGCGGCCGCTTGCTCGCGTCGAGCGATCCCCTTTCAATTTCACACGAGGAACCAACAACAACACGGAGCCACATCCGGTACCAGCTGTCTGTAACTCACTTGACGGTCACACAGTTTCAGTACCAAGTCGGCGACAAACCGTCAACAGAGGCCAGTTCTCATGGCCCTCTTTCAAGTCAACTCACAGAGCTCCTTTTCGAGTCTCCGTCACCGTCAGAGCGTCCGCTGAACGGACCTCAAAGGCAGAGTCTTCCCGCCCAGGCTGCATCCAGCCAGTCAGCGGCCCCGTCCTCTTCGGCGCGAGCTGGGCTGCAGCCATCAGCGACTCGCACGTCTCAAATCCAACTGCCGGGTCAGACGACCCACCAGCAGCCGTCACCAACACAGGCATCCGAATCTTATCCTCAACGATCCATTATCCAAAAATTTTTTCCGAAGTTCCATCTTGAGGTTCCCACAAGCCAGCATCGTCCGCCGTCCACGCGGCCGCCACCGTTTTCAATCACTCGGTCTCCCGAATCCCAAATTCACAGTCAGCCGTCGCCCGTGCCGCCAAGAACGACCTCAGCCACACCGACCTCAACAAGGTTCTTTCCAGTCCAACACAGAGACGTTCTTAAAGTCCAGCCATCAGTCTCAGCCACCCGGCCTCCTGATTCGACCTCTGGCCCTTCAAAACTGGACCTGGAGGTTCCTGTTGTCCATCAGGTCAACATGTCCAATCGACTAAATGCTAGCCAGGAAGGCCAACAAGTTCAGCCAGCCAATGACACAGAGCTAACAGAGTGGCTAAAGAGGAACACCTCCCAGTCACCGATGACCAGCAACGATCCCCGGTAAGTTAAAAAAAAAAAAAAAAGAGGAGGAGTGTGAGTAATCGACACCACAGCAAAAAAGAACAATGTAAATTCTTTCTTATCTTCTAGAGTGACACAGCGGTCTCCGTCATGGCTGCCAACACTGGAGAAACATGACATTCCCATCGTGGTTGGAGTCGGTGTGTCGCTGGCCTTCATCTTCATCACTGTTACCTTCTATTCAGTGGTGCGGAAGAACGAACCGGCACCAACAAGCCGCGCAGGTCAGAAACCATGCCGGCATTTTAAATGTCCATTAAAGCAAAGCTAGCAGCAGGCTTAGCTTAGCACAAAGACTGAAAACAGGGAGAGGCCTTAGCCGGGCAAAACGTGCCTGACCTCGAAACCAGTTGTTATTTTCAAATGCAGTGTGTACAGTAAAAAAAAAACAAAAGTGTAAAGATTCCAGGAAGTAGCTGGTCTCAGCCTTGAAACAAGTTGTGGGCTATTCTAGGAAATATTGCTTTTTACGATGCCAGTCTAACGGTTTCACCCTGTTTCCATTGCTTCGCTAAGTAAAGTGGTCGCTTGCTCTGGTTTCATAGTTAACAGGGTGATATTCTCTAACAATGATTTGGAATGTTTATCCACCATAAAGCTCATAAACGTACCGCCAAACAATTTCATTGTCCTTGACAGCTCAGAGGAATCTGGGTGTCCCCGTACGGCACGCCGAACGTCGCACTGCAGGACGGACCTATGAGAACAGGTGGCCATATTGTCAGTCAATAAAAAAGTAAGATCTTGTATTCCATGTGTGGGGAAAGACGCATGTGACCAAAGTCTTGTGTGTCTTGTACAGAGCTTTTGAGGATGACGAGTGTGTGGCAGTGATCGAGCAGAGCCCCAACACATCAGACACCCGTGCCAGACCTCCAGGGCTGAGCCTGATCACGGTGCAGATGGAGCCCACGTCCGAGAGCCTTCAAGAGGACATGCAAGCTGCTCTGGACAACCACTCGGTCACTGTGGAGACTTATCCCGAACCCATCCTCGAAACAAAGGTTTGTTGACATGGGAAACAAGACTGGGACAGGGTGATTGATTTACTTAAGGATAGTTTTACTGGACTTGAAAGGGGGGTGGGGAGGTGGTCCGCTGGGTACGGAAAGAGCAGGAACAAGTCAAGTCAGTTCAATTTCCATGGCGCCTAATCACAGCAAAAGTTACCTCATGACACTGTCCATATGGAGCTGGTCAAGACTGAAACAACAGTTCCGCCATGAGCAAGCGCTTTCCGACGGCGGCAACGAAAAACTGGCTTTTCAGGGGCCTTGAACAGAACCTGGCTCTCGGTGAGCGGAGCCATCTGCCTTGACAGACGGAGAAAGAGAGATAGTGAGAGGTACAGCAAGATCTGGAAGGGGGGGGGGGGCAGAGATGCACAGCAACATCAACTACGGGAATAATGGTAGCAATACGACCAGTAGCAACACTGTTAATAATAATAATAGCAGTACTAATAATAGTAATAATGATAATCATAATGGTTGTGGTTGAGGTCCCCAATGGCCATCAAAGATGGTGGTTTTCTCTGTGAAAGCTTAAAAAGTGAATATGTGCAATTAATAAGCATTTATTAGCACTGTGTACCAACACAGAAATAAGAATAAAGCAAAACATGTATTCTACTGCCGCCTTTGAGCAGCTTGTGTGAGCGCGAGCCGCCTCCGTCATAACAACCGTCAGTTGCGCAATGACGCCCGAAAGCTAGCCGGCGCCGTCAGGATTCCACGGTCCTCGTCAGGTTTCGTGTTTATCCACGCTGTCCCTGCACTCCTCTCAGATTGATCCGTCCCTGGAGGAGGAGAAGGGCCGCAGTCTGTCACAGCCCAGCATCCAGCTGCAGTGCGCCGAGGACTGGCCCGGCAACGAGGGGGACAACCACAGCCCGTGTCAGGATGCCCTGCCCCCTCCGTCCTCTCTGCCCTCCTGCTCACCTTCCCCGTCTCCGCCGTCCAGGTGCGAGGAGGGCCTGCGCTCCTCTCTGACCCTGCAGAGCGCCGAGCCGCTCGCGGCCCCCATCCACCACAGCCTCAGCATTTCGCACGGCACCTCGCCTCTGCTCCTCTCGCACCACGTGTCCCTGGGCCTGACCACCGTGGCGGTGGATGTCCACTTCTACCCAGCAGCCGCTGCTTCCATGGCGGTGGGCCCCAGCGCTCACCTCAGTTCTGTCTCCAGTTCCACCTCTGTGACTGCGCCTTTGTTCAGTCCCCCGTTGGCTCACAGTCAGGAAAACGACCATTCGGCCGCCAGACTGCATCAGTGTAAATAGATTCATTTTTCTCAAAAATATCGGCTCCGTTCATGTTTTTTTTTTTTGTTTTTTAAGCTCAAGGGAGAGATATCCGAGCAGGTCTTTCCTTCATGGCCTCCTTGTGTGATTTGGAAGACTTGCAGAGAGGCCCCCTTTGTTTAAATTACACAAATACAATTATAATTAACACACCGTGTTTAAATTAAGACATTTCATCACTGTATTTAGTCCAGTACCAAACTATAGCGCTTGATCTGATTTAATTTAATATCATTAAACTGCCTCAGCATACATTTTAAACAATTTTGTCAACCTAAAATTCTATATAACCCTATTCCCTATCGTACTGCACTGATTATCAACTGTAAATGTACCTAAAAAAAATTGGTGAGTACATTGAATGTGTTTTGAGAGTAATTGCACCATCACCCGGGAAGTCATCTGCACTAAACCAGTTTTACATGAGGACAACAAGATGACAAATATCTGATGATATTAGTCCGGCCATGTTTGCTATCTGAATCATTTTATGCCGAGTATCTGGCGATGCTGAGGAGAACCTTTTGTATTCTGTACGAGCATCCACATCTTTTGTAGATATGTTTTTTCCACAGCTTTTGAACAGTGCTTTCTGTATTAGGCCACTTTGTGATCCGAGCACACTGTCACGAGCGCGTGTCTTGACTGTAGATTCCTGCTTATGGATACGACTTCAACTGTTTTTGCTGATGAGACAAGACGTGCTGTGTATGGATGTAGGTTTCGTTAACGTAGGAACGACACGATTCCAAGGTGTTTAGCGGTGCGGTGCAGTTTGACGTTTTAGCGGAACAGCCAAGGATACAGAATATATTGCAATTTTTTTTTTTTTCCCGTCTGTGCACAGCTTATTTACATGTTCGTTCTCTTGATATAACCTTGACTGTTACACTTAATGAAACCAAAGGCAAAAGGGACTGTATCAGTGCGCATTTAGACAATAAAACACAACCCTTATGGACAACGTTTGCATGCAGTGCAGAAATATGACTTAAGGTGGAGACAAATGGCTTGGTGAAAACTAATAATTAATAGATCAAAAGAGATTGCAAGGCGTACTGACGATGGGAAAAAATACATTCATGTGAGTACTGCTGTCCTCACTTTTACTATTCTCTCTGAAACCAGCCTGCATTTTTTTTTTTTTTTTTTAACAGAAAAATAAATGTTCGATGTGAGGCAAAAAGGAAAGGAGTCACTGTTTGCAATCAGAAGCAGGAAGTCGCTGCACCGGGCCGGGCGGTTTAACACCACTGTAGCAAGTTATTGCCCAGCAGGGTTCCTCTGGCATTAAAGCATCCAGTCATGGCAAGAACAGCTGATTCTTAATGGATGGAGGAGACCCATCACGGAGGTCTGCTGCTCCTAACAGTTGAGGATCCAAAAATAAAATTTCCCTTTCCAGAGATTTTATGCTTCTGGTCTAGTTTCAGTCAACATCTTTTGCAGACGTCTTTGTGACAATTTTAAAATGTTTCATGTTGTTTCTCTTGACTTCTCTGAAGTGTGTCTGTCCAGCAGTAGAGGCCTCCAGCTGCACCCGCACGTCCACACGGGGAGAAAATGACAGCAGGGCAGTCAGAGATCTAGTACTTGCTGATACTACTGGATGTTTGAATGTGCTTTTTTTCATAGAATTTGAGGTTTAGAATTTAAATTGGGATTCTTGCAGGTGTTTTTTTTTTTTTTTTTGCCACAGTTGAGTGCCTGACAGAGCTCCGAGCAAAACGCCGATGTCATGGCAACAGCGCCACCTGGAAAGAGAGGAAAGAAAGTTATCTGTTTCCACTTTCAGTAGATGAGGACATACTGTGTCAAAGATGTGATTTGCTGCACCTTATTAAAAATCTCCATCTACCAACATGATCTCTAGACCTCTTCACTGCAGACCTTATATCAACATCTATAAGTAAGAACCTCACAAAGCACTCAACAGGCAAGTAGAGAAATGGTTTATTTCTGAGTCTGAACTATTTTGTTAAGAAGGTAGGACTTCTTATTTGAGCTGGTACGATTTCCAAATGAATCTGTAGTAATAACACAAGTCTCTTACTATACTTTGAAAACCCTTGAATATACTGCCACAGAATATTGTTACGCCAAAAACACAATACTCCGAATTCATAATTCAAAGCTCTGTTGAAGGTTTCCTTGAATTCGCCTCCTCCTCATTCCGTGGCACATGGAGGTTCACATATGGGCACCACTTGGTATTGAGACAGACCAGTTTCTCCACAGTAGCTTGTTTTGACAATATTAAAGCCCGTGTAAGATATTAATGTATCACTCTTCATTCATATTGTAATCTTTCATATCGATGATTGTTTATGCCTTCGGCAAGCTATTTGCCTTTCTTTGCGAGACCACTATACAGTTTGGCTAGTGTCGTTCTCGTGTGTGTGTGTGTGTGTGTGTGTGTGTGTGTGTGTGTGTGTGTGTGTGTATGAACATAGAAAATGTTTAAATTTGATTACATAAGAAGTGTAAATGACAAAAAGTATGTCCTTGCTAAATATAAATGCATGAATCGATTTAATTGATTTAATCACATCACAGCAGATTCGGCAGGAGGTATACAAACATAAATGTGTAACTTGTCCTTTATTGCAGAGACAGTTACCTTTTTAACATACAAAGATTTAAAACCTCAGATTGTGAAATATCAAATTAATTATCTTGTTTTAAGAGATACCAAAGTGATTATTTCAGTAATTCCCAACTTCAAGAAAGATGGTCAGATATTTTGTGAAGTCACTTTATCCTCAAATTGAGTATATCTGTTACTGGCCAATCTACTTGGCGGCACCCATAATATTTAAATCAACCTTGCAGTATTCTCATTATAAACTGCAAAATAAGATTAAGAACATCATAGATCACCAGGTGAAAATCCATCAAAGCTCTGCTTTGGAAACCCTTGAAAACACTGCCACAGAATATTGCTACACCAAAAACACAATTACAGTATGCCAGAATTAATATTTTAAAGCTCTGCTGAAGATTTCCTTGAGTCTGCCTCCTCCTCATCTCTTGGCACATGGAAGTTCACATACGGGCACCACTTGGTATTGAGGCACACCAGTTTCTTCAAAGTAGCCGTTTTGACGATATTGAAGCCGGTTTCTCCCCCAAAGGTGCTGGGCTTCCAGTACTCGGGGGAGCAGATGGGGTTTCCCATCAGGCCTTTCAGGGAGAAGCCGCCACCTATCTCCACCAAACTTTCGCCAGTTAAGCTGTGAGGACTCGCCTTTTCCAGTAAAATGCCGGGGTAAAACTCCAAAGCATCAACGTCACCGTAGAGTTCCTCTAAACCTCTGGCCATCTCTTCATCATCTGTTTGGAAATCAGAATCAACACAAGATTAAAATGACCAGGTTCTAATTTTACTTCCAGTGAAGCAGTAAGAGAATATATGCAAAACAATGGTTCCAAAATCCCTCGAAATTCATCAGGAGACGGAACATCATGCCAGCTTACCGCTGAACTCGTAGAAAGAGGCGTAGGGCCGGAGCTTAAACTTCTTCCTGTATTCATTGAAAGGCTGCACACGAGCTTCTCTGGATTCTTTGATGACCATTTCTGAGACCGTGAGGAGGCTCTCATGAATGTTGCGACCTCCACCGAGCTGAACAACACAAGAGGGTTGCACCACACGGATGAATCAGTTCATGCATGCGTGCATTTCCCGTTTCATACTGACTTCCGATGTCCCTCGACTGTGTGTATGTAATGTATACTGCATAGTTTATAATTGTTGGAGGTCTGGAGCTGTGGACTGTCCTGCTGCCAGCAGGATGACACGAAAACTCAAAACAGGTTTTCACAGAACTTGAACTTACATCTGGGGAACGATATGGGCTTAATTTCTTGGGTTACATGACATAGACCTTGCTGAAGATATGAAGTCCACAGAGTCCCTCTAGTTTGTATGGGGCAAGGACTCACTTGCTCTCCCAGGCGTCAAACAATTTCACCCTTGCAGCTGGTGATGGGTTTTGTGAAAAGAAGAACGGCTTTGTACAAAGGCTTTAAATACGTTCTTTAACTACGGGGCACACAACTTTAGCGGTAACACGCGGGTTCCTGCGTGCACTCAGCAGATGCTCCGCTACCTGTCCCGCGGGCTGCCGAGAGAACGCGTCCACCAGTTTCTCCACCCCGTAATGCATGAGGAGGGAGGTGTTGTAGTAGAACCGCGAGTACGGGATGTCAGCTCCGTCGATGAGGAAGCTGTCGGGCATCAGCGGGTGCCAGTGGTAGAGGTGGGCGAACTCCAGGGCGATGCGGTTGCTGTACTGGAAGCGCTCACTGAAGAGCAGCTCTGGGTCGAACTTGAGGTTCAGCAGGTAGCCGCTCAGCTGCGGCACATACTCTCCGATTATAATGTTGATGGTTTCTCCTGATAAATCGAAAGAGGGGAGGAGAAAAGCTTGTTTGCTGCACATCCGGGAGGTGGTCGACAACACTTGGCGTCGCACAAAAAGTCTCACCGATGATGATGAGTCTGGTGGTCTGGAAGAGCTGCTCATCATCCCAGGTGGGATGTTCCGCCTTCAGGATGTCACAGACTCTGTTGTGCTCCCTCAGCCATAAAGTGGAGTACATGATTAGGCTGGGCAAGATGCCAAACAACTCGTGACCAACGACCAGCATCTGGTCTGGAGGGAAGTCTTTAGGGTACACCATCTCCACGGGGACTTCAGATATGGTAGGAGGGTACACGTCACCGTTTACTAGCTGTAGGACAAGAAAAAAGATGGCTGTGAAATCATTTCCCCAGATCTCGTGAGGTGGCATGTCACGTTTTTGCCAGCCAAGATGACCACAGTCATCATACAGAGGTATGAATGTCGGCAAGAGCAAACAGAATTGGAAACCCTAAATATTGCTCCATAATCATGTTATATTAATAAGAGCAAATCAATAATTGAACTATTAAGTCAGTTAGAAGGAGCGTACAATATGACATCTTTCTGATATGGAAGCCCATGTCACCAATTTGTTTAAAATACATTGATTTTTTAAAACTAAGTATCACTATCAGCCATTAGTGGCCTTATTGAGGGGCAGAAGACATCATCTGACGGCAGCGGGTGTATCGCAGTGACGATAAATTTGGCTTTAACATTGCATTATGTAATAAATGTTGCAAAGTAAATGTTGATACAACAAAGTAACAGCTATAGAATAACAGCATCCAAAATGGTTCCCATATAAAGATTGCTTTTATAATGCGATTCTGGAGAGCTCAGCTTATATTCCTGAACACGACAATGGCGGCTACAGCTGAAAATGAACCAGTGGATAAATGGAAAACTGGACCAGTCAAAGTCATTTACTGGCGGAAATATGTTTGATAAAAACGATTGAGAAAAAGATAATCTAATGAGAGGCTGAAAGACAGAAGAGTAATTTACTTCTACACCTTGTACTTGTGCGTTCGTCTGGCACAAAAGGAGTAAATTACAAGACTGGGCCCGGAATTTCGCAGTCCATAGAGAGTGTAAGCACCGGTTTATCACCTGATATCTCAACTTTCCATCTTTGTGAAGTCGTAGCTGAAGCTGTCGCGTGAGATTGTCCCCGTAGATCTGGCTAGCATCTACCTAACCGAAGAACATAATAAAAAAGCCATTTGTCTCTCTAATGAAATTTAAAAAATTGTAGAAAACAAACAGGCTATGCAAGAAAAACCAAAAAAAGAGCAAAACAGAAACAGAACAGTATCGACTGATGAAGATGATTATGCAAAACCAAAATGTCAGTCGGGCAAACAATATCAGGGCAGTTCCAGAGTCACGGGTCTTGCAAGTAGAGCTCATGCAAGAAACTATGTCCATG
>CAAKHG010019154.1:0-10436 GCA_901007715.1 Dactylopterus volitans
AAAATGTGAAGGCGTCAAAAAAACAACAAAACAACAAAAAACAAAAAAACAATGACTGTGTGCTGATTGGCTACTGACTCTCACTCAATTTATTTGTTTCAGGAGAGTTGGGAGAATGTTCCTCATTGCCACATTTTTTCTTTTCGGTAAGGTCGCCTAGTGCCCGTGTGAGCATTTTACCAATATTGGCTTGTTTTTTTTTTTGGTAATTCATTTAAGAATGATTTTCTCCACTGAGTAGCTTTTCTGGCATTTATGAGCACACAGAAAGCTCTTAAATCGTTTGTGGGTTTTTCGATGAACATCTGATGGTCTCTCCGTGTCACTGCGCTCAGGCCTCGCGTCCGCCCAGAGGGTGATCCAGCTGAGCTACTGCTCGATAGACGAGCATCACCTCAGGATGGACTGTAAATATGCGCTGCCCGCCGGGTCAACGGAGGCCTTTTGCAGTTACACACACGGTGCGCGACTCTTCGACACCACTGACCCGGACGAGGAGCAGCACGCCCCCTTCAAGAAACGCGCCAGGGCCCGCATCTTTCCGGGCAACGTCTGCCGCCTGCTGTTTAAAAACCTGCCCAAAGGCAGGTCCAACTTCACCTGCAACATCAAGCTGCCGGACTCCACACCGGTGTCCAAATCCTCAGTGGTGGAGAAAAGTAAGCCGCTTATGTTTGGGTTTTACTTCACATCCTTGTTATTCTGTTATTAAAAAGTAAATGTTTCAGTAAAAATCCTCCTTCTGATCATGCTATTTATTATTATTATTATTATTATTATTATTATTATTATTATTATTATTATTATTATTATTATTATTATTATTATTATTATTATTATTATTATTGCAGAGCTCCTCCTTCCCTGCTCAGCTTGGAGTATCCTATTACAGCGCTGCAGTGGCCTGCTCCTGACCTTGATGACACTTCCGATGCTGCTGGAAATTCACTGGCTGTGATCAAGGCGCCAAACTGCTGCATATATTAACCCTGCGCCCGGTTGCCGAGGTGACAGCTATCGGACTCTTGTGCATATGCACAAATGGCAATGAGTTGAACAAACTGAATGTACACACAGAATGCTGTACACCTATCATGTCACAGGATTCCAGGCTTATCTACCCTGCATCGTATGATAATAAGCACGCGTACTACTGCACACACTATACAGTATGCTCACATTCAAAGCTGCCAAATTTCACAACAGAATGCTGCTAATTTCTGACAGACTGGCCTTGGTGGAGTGGGGCGGGGCTACGGGGGGATTTCCAGCATGACAGACATATAAAACTAAAGCTCAATACCTTGCAATATTTCCACTCAAAATAGCTATTTTAGCAATTTTACTCAAGGAAATGAAAGCTTTTCAGTTATGGTTTATTAACACGACGGAAGGAATTTTAAAGTTGGGTGAAACCGTCTCGTAATTGAAAGTGTCTCAGACCGGAGCTGATGCAGCGTTGCACGTGTGTGTGCAGCGCGACGTCGCCGCTGAGTTGTAGCTGAGCGGCCTGTTAAGCCGGGCTGGAAACTGCTGCTAAATACAGCTGCCTAAATAATGAAGGCAGACGCAACATTGCACCTGGTGCCCAGGCAGAGGATCATTGTTGTATTCAGAACTTGAGCAGCACAACAAGGCAAAGCTGAGTCCGATGGTAAGCGGGGAAACAATCTCTAACAGAGTACTGATGCATGCATAAGCAATAAAGCACATATTCTGCACTGACATTTCAATATGTAAATCTCAAGATATCCCAGCAAGCTAGAACTAATGTCTGATTGATGGTTCTGTTTATATTTAGATTAAACATGCTTTTTTTTTTAATAGTGCATTGCTTTCTCTAATAGTGTCAAGGATTTTTACCTATGTACTGTATATATAGTTAAGTAGGTTGTTTGTAACCGAAACACAATCAGTTTATTGCACTGAAAAGCACTGTTAGGTTCCAGGGTATGTACTGTATAGTATTAATTTACCAAACAGAAACTGGGTCAGCAGAACTAAATGAAAGGAAACCAAGTAATTAAATGTGTTTTGGAGTTAATATATGCTGCTGCTGCTGCTGTGTACCATGGAAGCTACGTAACATTTCCCCGGGTAGTAAGTAACAAATCAAATTTGATTGCAGTCAGTCCATATCAAAGTTTGAAAATATGCAAAGCACAGTATCTCTTGTCTGAGCACTTGGTTATTTGATTAACAGATTAGAGTTTGGGAGGGAAAAAAAAAAAATCATGAGCTGCTCAGCCTGAAAAACAAGATCATTTACACGAGTGAACTACAACCACAACTATCCTCAATCAAAACTGCAACATGACAGGCAAAGGTTTAGTCTCCATGTTTTGTGTTTGTTTTTGACGACGCCAGTAACGCCATCGTCACTTGTATCTATCTGCAATAGGGCTAAAATGCGTTGAATATGTGTTTTCACAGCAGTTTTGCTCTGAAATAAAATGGTTAATTAGAAAAAAAAAAGGTGTCTGTGTCATACCCCTGTGCCCATAGATACACCAGATCACAAAGGGCATATCTACATGCTGTACGTTTGGCCATATCCAGTAGCTTCATTTTGCTTTAGCTATTTATTTTCATTTATATTGAATGCTTTCTATTTTAGTTATCCCCCTTTTGCAGCTGTAACTTGCAAATTTTCCCATCGTGGAGAAAAAGGTGTGCAAACTGTCAGTTTGAGTAGGAGATGTGAACAGTATTAACAATATCTAAACAAATCAACTATGTCAACCAGTCCATAGAACCTATATTAAATTGAAAACAAATGTACAGTGCTTCTTAGAACAGAGACTAGCATTATCAGTATGATAATACAGTCATGAGTGCAGTTACAAGTGTGCAAAAATATTGCTCTGTGTATTCACTGCATCAAACAATCAATATATAAACAAATCAATAAAATCTATAAGTGGGAAAGAAATGTAAAGTGCTTATTAGAACAGACACTAGCATTAACGATATAATAATACTGCTAATGACAATATGATAATATTGATTATACATATATACATATAGTATAGAATGTACACAATCTATATTTTGAATATATATTATATATAATATATAAAAAGGTCACCGCTTCACTTTTCAAACCATTTTTTTCCTTAAAATCATTAGCTTGAACATCACATATATTACAGATTGAATGTAATTTGGGTGCACAGCAAATAGACAAATGCACTGAAGCTGCAGATACTTAATAAGCTTCTGCTCTATGCTGACTGCTGAGTGCCAACGTTGGAATACACTGCTCTTATTCAGCAGTGTTAAAAAAAAACACACAGATGCATCACTGGTTAAACATAAACAGAATATGTATCCTAGTCACAAATACCATGGAGAGGAATATGCGTAACTTATAAACTGGGAAAACAGTAAACAGTGTCCCACAGTCCAAGCTGCAGACACACTGCACACACTGTCTGCGCAGAAGAGGGGTGACATCACGCAGACCGAGGCTGCTCAGTGTTCAGCTGTTGTTGCTATGAAGGCAAAACATAAAATGTAGCCTTAGCATCTTTTTGTGTCCACGGGCGTGTACCCGGGCTTCTCTTTCGTCCATTGAAAGGCATGAGTGAAAAATGTGTCATCCAACCAAATGTGCCCATGTAAATGACCCCCTGCTGGGTGTCTCGTCGTTTGCATCTGCTGAGGTTGTTTGTCGGAGGGTGCGGGAGAGGGTGACAGTTTCGCTGCTGCTGTGACGCCGGCGGGACAATAAGAACAACCACGCAATTCCTCAGGATTAATCTTTGACTCATCATGACAACACATCTCCTGGCGGAAGTGAAAATCACTGAATACAAACATTCTTTGTGTGCGTGTGTGTGTGCGTGCGCGCGCGCGCTTGTCCTTGCCACACACCCAAATAAAGTATTTTTGCAACAGACTGAGGACGTTTTTGAAAAGTGAGGACATTTCGGCTGGCGTTAACTTTGTGAAACGCCTCAGAAGGCCAGTTTGAGGTTAACGAGTTAGCTTGACCCTGCAGCTTAGAACTGGGTTTGGATTTAAGGTTTAGGGGTTAATGTCCTCACTAAGATAGAGACGTCACAGCTACGGGAGGAGGGTTCAGATCAAACCGGCTTGACACAGAGGCTCCGGAGCCCGTTTCACTCTGTTGAAGCAGACGGGTTGGATGCTTGTATCTAATCACCGTGAGCTCGTGACCGACATGGTTTGAGGCTTCATACGTCACAGTGAAACACCGGAAACACTTCATCACTGTGTCATCCACAAATACTACCACCTATAATTTAACATAAGATGATATGGTATTACTAAATGTCTCTGTGTGACCCGTGCAAGTATTAAATGGCTGCAGAAAATGAATGAATGAATGTTATGATATAAAATTGTCCTAATGTTTAAGTCCTTTCTGAGAAATGTGGCTGTTTAACCTACTAATCATTAAGATCGTTGCCTGTACTAGTTCCTCAGTTACTTTCATATTATCTTGACTGTTTCAATATTGCGTTTCAAAATATCTTTAGATTTAGGGTTCAGCGCCTCATATGCTCCCGAGAGTTGGTTTTCGGAAACTCTATGTCGCGGCATATTTGTGCTAAGCATGAGGATGAAGCAGTTCTTGTGATGGTTCAATAAAACCTGTGCCTCTGTTGAATCCTAATAATGATTTCTTAATAGTTGCACACATGTAAATCTTGTATAAATCACTTTTAATTTAACAATTTACATTGTCTGTTCATAAGGATAAAAAAAATCCCTCATTTTTTCTTCAGGCTTAGAAATATGCCATTGTATTGAAATATAATAAAATAAAAAATGTTAGGTAACCTATTTTTTCATTGTCTAGGAACAGCAACAGCTGGATGAAGCCTTGCTGAGCCCTATCATTATGGATGCACAGCCATTGTCTATTGGTGGAAAATGAAGGCTTTAGGGCCCTTGTGCACCCTCCGGATCTCCCTAGCTCAATCTCCTCATGCACTTATTCACTTTATTTTCACTGTGGCAAAAGGGCGTCCTTCAGAATCATTCCCACAGAAGTACTTCCACAGTGTTGAATTTGAATCTTTTCAGATCGCGTGTTACATTATGATCATGCTCTCTTAATGAAAATCAGGAAAAGGTGTATCATCCACGTACGGGAATGTCCTTATGATCATTACCACAAGTGGTTTTTTTTTTATTCTTGTCATCGCAAACCCTTTCATATGAATCTTGACCATTTTCCAAGAAATCTTGGGTAGTAGCAGGACAGCACATTTGAACATCTTTATTTGCAAATCGACATGTTGCAACACTTTCATGTGTGGGCAGTGATTCTCAGAGTGAAGACACAGCTGCTTTAAGACTGTATTTATTGCGTTTGTGCTGGAAGTGGAGTCAACAAGATGGGTCAATCATTTTGGAGGTTTGTGGCTGATATAATGGCAAGTGACCACCAGGTGTCACTGTGGCGGCCTGTCTCTTACACGCGGACTGTGGTCGCTCTTTGAGGCTTTTAAGCTTCGAATCTTTTTTTGTTTTCATAACTTCATGAAAGAAGCTCCAAAAGCTTGGCAAGGCCTCAGCTGCCCGCCTCTTCCTGTTGTGTGCCATGACTAGGCCCAGTCATTCCCCGCCGCCTCTTTTCCTGCTGTAAAAATAACCCGCTCAACCCCGGTCGGACCTGTTCCTCCTCCACCTGCGAGAGGATCATGTTACCGGAAGTGACCGGACCTGTTGTCACCTGGGCGGACGAGGCCGACGCTTTTTTTTTTTTCCTCTTTTCTTTTGTTGTTGGTCATTTTTGACGCCATTCCACTGGGCACACTTTCAAAGTAAGGCAGCCCGTTGTTGTTATTCGACGCCTGGGATATATTGCTTCATTTTTGTTGTTGCACTTTATTATTATTTATTTTATTTTTGTGAGGGCGACATGCTGTTCAGGTGGCTGGTTTCGGTGGCTGTCCTCCTCCGCGCAGGAACAGGTAAGCTCAGTCTGGAAACAACAGAGTTCCAACTTAACGCCATTTTTTTTTGCTTTTTTTTGTTTGTTTCTTTCTTTAACGCTGAATCTAAATGAATCACACACATGTCGGCCCTGGTTACCTTTTTTAAACGTACACAAAGGCCTGGTGTACATACACGGGCGAGTAAAGGAGGGAAGTTGATACCGAGTGGCCATTAAAGCCGCAGCAGGTGTGCTAGCAGGCCGCCGTTTGCTGGACATCTTCGGCGACAAGCGAAACCAGGGAGCGGGTAGCAAAACCATTAAAAAAAGTGTTGGAGAACTCTTAATTAGAGTTCAGATTCTAATCTGATAGGTTGGACTATTTAACCTTTGGCATACCTCCCCCCCCCTTTTTTTTTTTAATTCAACATAACTGTGTCCATCCGAATCATACACATGTATCTTTTTAAAGCTGAGGCCGGCCTGATGCGCATGTGCGGCGGCGGCTTCACCACGCAAACGTGCTTTCAGTTGAGCCGGAGCAGTTTCGCTCGTCTGCAGGTGTCAGACTGACCAGGAAGTCGTGCGGGTTTCGTCCGTCACCCGTGGCCTCTCCTGCGAAGCGAAACCGCATCCGGGCCGCCGGGCTGCTCCGATCATTTGTAATGGTGTGGTATTATCTAAATATAGATTGTCGATGAGTGACGGTGTCTCCTCAACTGGAAGAGATCTGCTTTCTCTTACCGGGTTGGAAAAATGCTTAAAACCTGTTCAAGTTGACCCCATTGTTTTCCCCCCCCCCCCAGTCAATTTCAAGACGTAATTACTAAGTCTGTGTGATTTGAACAAATAAAACAAAACGGGATAAGATGCATAGACGAGCAGGCAAAAATAATTACTCAGACAAATGCGTGTATCGTGGATTCCAAATCAGGCCATTCATGTTTAAAAGGAGTAGAAAGAAGTCAAACTTTTCTTTTTTTATTTGCATCTCTGAAATAAAATAAGACAGCAAAGCATTATACTGAATAAAAACAATGTGATGAAAAAATACAAGCTTTTCTAGTGCAGCCCTCTTTTTTGGTTTATATTTTCTAACAAAAAATGAAATGGAATAAAATTCAGCTGCATGTTGCCCTTAAGTCAGAAACAAGACTGCACATTTGAAGGTTAAAATAATCAGAATAAATGCAAACCAAAAACATTCCCTGTAACCCGAGTGCAGCCTGAACTGTCAAGGCTTCTGACCTTTTGTTTGTTTGTAGAGTTTTAAATTATTTTGAGAAAATTGGGCCTTTTAATGTTTATGGTCAATTCCTCGGTTGTTCCCACATGATTTCTTTCTGTTGTGTTTGTGTTTTTATGCGATTGCATCATCGCAGATGAGGGTCCTGCCTCAGTGTGTTTCTACTCGAGGACTTAAATTAAGAAAATGAATGAATTTTCGACTGCTGCTGTTCATTCAAAGCCTGCTTGCTGTATATGTCCATAATTCAGATTCCGGTGCTTTTGTCGCGTCCGTGCTGCGATCCGTGAAAGGACCAAGTTTCAGCCAGATAGTTGACAGTTTCATCGGAAGCATTCCTGCTCGGCAGATTGGAATGGGCCACACGTTCTCTGGTCCACACCCTCAAGGCTCATCGCAGCAGCAAGATACGAGAGTCTGACAAGTGTTTTTCAGTTTCGTCGCGGTATTTTGTGAAGAGCCACTGTGCTGACACATCCTCTCATTGAGTAGTACAGTTGATATGGCTGTGTTTATTCAATGTGATTAAAATCTTGCTCGGAGGCCGTCTTTAGTATGGGAACTGCTACTTATGAGTTGTCGTGGATGCCATCGATCATGTTTTGACCTAAATCTGTCTTGCGTGTAGTTGAGGGATAACACAAAACCTTTCTTTGCAGTACTGAGTATTATGAAGTGTGATCTCACTCAGAAACGTGTCCAAGTGATGTGATGTGTCCCAGCCTCAGCCAAACTAGTTGTCATGGCGGCTGTGGCTTCTTGTCCACGAGCTTGTAAATATTAAAACACGGTTGGACTTGGCTCCATATGTGGTGTTGACTTCATGTAAGGGAGCTCAAAGATGGAGGCCTCTTAAGAACTGCTCCTTTCAAGCCTTAAAATTCACTTTGATCGCCAGGGTTTCCTGGTAGACGTCAGTTTGCTCCCCACTTCTTCTTCTGCTCCTCAGATCTTTCATATCATTATGCCTGTGGTTAATATGCAGTGTGACTTAAAGCCCAGTAACCCTGAATAATTACATCCATCAAGACTACAGCGCTTATTTGGTGGGAGTAAGAATAGAAACCTGGCTCCTTTTTAAGAAAATACTAAAGATCTATCTTGGTAATTAAACTAACCTCTTTGATATGTAAACCAGATGCCTATTTGTTGTTATATTGTGTTTATGTCCTCTTTCTGTTTGTCTTTGTATATATTATATCCATCGGTTCTCTAATACAAAACAATGGATGTGCAAGTGGCTGCTTG
Source organism: Dactylopterus volitans (assembly GCA_901007715.1). Taxonomy (NCBI): domain Eukaryota; kingdom Metazoa; phylum Chordata; class Actinopteri; order Syngnathiformes; family Dactylopteridae; genus Dactylopterus; species Dactylopterus volitans. Next base: position 8,406 of record CAAKHG010019154.1, read on the forward strand.
TTGTACAACCTCAGAATTGATTTATGCATTGTTTTAATGTCTGTGTGCAGGTGTAAGTGGCTTTTCAGTCACCACCTCCAATGCTAATGTGCGGGTGAAGGAGAATGAAGGTGAGTTTTGAAAATATAAAACGATCAGATTATGGAGGACAAGCCAGGACACGATAGATGTATTTTTTTTATCAATGATGTGACAGCATGAATATGCTGTGTGTATATATCTATAAACTGTGTCGCGTTGAGGTACTGCGTTTCACAATGATTATGCAGTGTAATTGTGTTTGGTTACGTGTATTCCTTGCCAGTTACCTGCTTCATGTCTGCTTTCTTGTTTGTATTTCTCTCGTTACAAATTCCATATGATCGCAGAATGTTATTTCAAATCCGTCAGATTATATTCTGCTAAAAATGATGAGGGGTGAGCAGTCATTTCTGTATCGCCATACCTGAGTAGTATTTGTATTTTGTGCTTTAAATGAAATGTCTTATTACTGGATTCAGGCATACCAATAAGTTTTATATATGGCAGGAGATTGTGGTGTTTTGTTTTTAATCATCATGTAACATAAAATACAATCTAGTGGTGGGTTCCTCTTGGATTCATTGTGATCTCTTTGACTACAGGGGTCGACCTCACGTGCTCTTATTCAGCCGACTTTGGTACTAAAGCCAGAGTTGAGTGGAAATTTAAGAACACAAAAGGCTCACAAACATACGTCATTTTTGATGGGAAACCAACAGGTAAGTTGTCTTGTAGTTTTTAGAGCATTTTTTGTGTATTTGATGCTGTTCGTTTATGTCTGTGTCACTTAACAGGATGCCTTAAATGACTTAGATATCAGTTAGAATGGATGGAAAGCACTGGTGGTTTATTTTCTGTATTTCTTTCAAAATTGTTGTACTCGTGGCCCATAATATGTAAAAATAACATGGTATAATTACTGAGTGCCACTACTTAAATTACATTTTTACATAAAATACAAAATTTTGATAATTTTTGTGATAAAATGCTTTTATTCATATTTCTTTTGTATAAGTTGTGGCATCAACAATTATGACCACACAAACATCATGCACATTTTCTTGCCTTCCCTTCCAATCCTCCAGATCTAATGAGTTCAGTCAGAATCAAATCATAATCATGAATACAGATTGAATATGAATACGGTTGAAGTAAAAAAAATTATACAAGGATAGCTGCAATTAGTATATTAATCTATATTCATCTTACACCTTTGGCTTTAATTTCATCTGCTGCCATATGCCAAAATGGACTATTTTGTGGTCTAGCGTTATGGATATGGGCTGGAGATATTTCCAAATGAGTAATGTTAAGAAAATTCAGGGACTAATGGGAGATGATGAGTATGTGGTGGTTTCCATCTTACTGCAATTATCTCTTATTTTACTGCCGTTAGGCTTGCAATTATTCTTCGTCTTTGACATTGTGAAACGTTAATTGGGGATAAGTTATTTTAGAAGAAGTGTCTGAGCATTTAGCGGCATATTCTTTTGCTGCAATCAGAGATGATGCAGATGCAACCTGCTGCCAGAAGTTGGCAACAGGTTTGCATTCTCGGACCGTGTGTATGAAACCATTATTACTTTTAAATGTCCATAACTCACTTATAGGATTTCACTTTAACTGTCTTCTTAATTTGCTTCAAAGCGGGACTGCTTGATAACAGATAGTATACACAATTTAAAGGGTAAGCGCTAGTGATACATGAATGCATGTGATTTTTAGAGCAGGATGAGCTGGTGCTGTCCTTTGTCGATGATTGCGTAATTGTGGATTGGAGGGGCTTACTTTTCTATGTTTTTTTTGTTTTGTTTTTTGTTCCGCCATTGGTCATGGATATATTGTGATTATTATTAAGGCGGCTAAACAAACAAAAAGTTCAGTTTATTTAGCTAAGTAGGGCTGCAACAATACCATGAGATATCATTCTTCTGGGGAAATTTGTAATAACAGGTGTTGACTTTCTCCGTCTATGGCGTGGTGTTTTTTTTTTTTTTTTTTTTTTTTTTC
>CAAKHG010019154.1:25012-36093 GCA_901007715.1 Dactylopterus volitans
CTCTCCTTCCCCCCCCCCCCCTTCCCCCCCCCCCCCCCCCCACCCCAATCTCGCCAATCTCATTATCATTTAATTTCAAAATAGTAGGCGGTTGTAAAGGAAAGGAGGGCATTCCCGGGGTTTCTGAGTGGCCTTTAAAAAAGTGTTTTTGACTGGTCTTCAAACCTAAAGGGGTGTAAAGTTAGCAACATGTAACTTTTTCTTTGAAACAAGTTAAAACAGCTTTTGTCAATGTTTACTTTCATGTAATCTGGGTAGGTGAAAGTTGGCCGTACGTTTACTTGCTGGTAGAAGTGTGGTGAAAATAAGTTTGCTTCATCTTCTGTAAAGAAAGAAAATGCCAAAAGTCTGATCTTTAGGGATAAAGGCATTCCAGAGATGTATGGGCAGTTCAAAAAACATGTCCTTCATATTATTATTATTATTATTTTTTGTCGGTATGGATGTGAAATAGGTCGTAAGTAACTTTCACAATGAAGTTACGAAGGTCTTGAATTCAACTCATTATCTGCAGCCACCCGGGTCTACTTCAGCAGCACTTTTTTTTAAAATTATGAAGCCATGAAGCACATCCAAAATGGCACATTTAAAAAAAAAGGGAGAGGGCGTCAGTTATTAGCTATTACAAACCGGTATAGCCAAGTGAAGATGAAACGCGCTGGGTCCCTAACTATTGCTTATTCACGACTGATTCCAGCAATAACCACAACAGATGCATTTGTAGGTTGGTGGATCACTTATTTGTATGCATCTAAGAATGGCTGCATTAAGGGCCCGTTACATCAGCCTGGGGCAAATGTCTACATGCTTTGCGTAGCTATTTTGCCGCTTAAAAAAAACAACCCATGCGTCCCAGACCGTGTAATATTTGTATATTAATGATAATAAGTACAATAACAATCCTCATGAAATCCTCTAACTCCCAGGCCTCTGCCAAGCAAAGCCACTTGGTAAACGATCCGAGTATCAGGCCGCTCTCGGCTGTCGATCAAGCAGCATCAAGTGCTGTAGATGCTAAGGTAGCGATTGGGTCCCTGCGTATGAGTTAGGAACGGGCACACGCAAGAAATGGCAAAATCATAATGCGTGTTAAAAGAATGTCTGACACCGCCACCATCACTGTAGCAACGCTTTTAGAGCCCCCATGTGCTGACCGAGATGACGAAATGCCTTGACGTGTGGATTCGGACATGACAACCATGACTCAGTGACTAATGTTCTACTGTTTTTCCCAACTATTGCAGTTCTTGGGCCTTTATTTAATTATTTATTCGAACCCAAGAGTCACCTGCAGCCTCTTGAAAGTTTTCTGTTATTTCCGTAGAAGAAAAAAAAAAAAGAAAAAAAAAATGGAGCAGCACCATCCTGTACATCCTCTCTGTCTGAGTGGGGCTTTGCTCATTTCAGCAGCCACAAAAAAAAAACGGATTAAATGTAAATAAATCTTGCATTGTCCCTGTGAGCGTGCTTACTGACACGGCAGTAAGGCCCCGTCTATTATTTCATGTCACAAGGGTTCACGCTCATAAATTATGAGATAAGAAGCAAGCAATCCATTCCTCAAGGGCGGATTGGATTTTGTTGCGTCTCAGTCACATCTGCCTGTCACGCCTGCTAAGAGAAAATCCCCTTCTCTTCCTCCTACGCACAAGCACCAGGTGGAACCTCTGAATAAGAGAGTTGCAGCCAAAATATCACTCTTTTTTTTTTTAAGCCTCCTACACAAGAGTAGTAACTTTTTTTTTTCTTTTTTTCTCTTTGCTGTGGGACTAACAATGCATGGGTTCGGTAAAATGGTTATGCCGTTTAACAGCTGTCGGATTGTGCGGATGAATGAGCAGCAGGCTGTCATCCAGTTGTGCTTCTCTGTGTACATAGCGTGTGCACAGTGTGATATATAGTATAAGTGTGTGTGCGTGCGCGCGTGTGCATGCCATAGTAGGTCACCGTGTGCCACGGGTTGGAATGCTGTCGCCTCGGTGTCCCCATCCTATATCTGTCAGGGCACATTGCTCCAGGGTCTCGGGGCTGTATTGAGGACCCTCTCAGTGGGACCAATATAAAAATAGCGTATTCAGTGTGGGCGGCACAATGAACACTGAGTTTCGTACGCGTTCAGTTCTAGCAGCTGATAGTGGTTCCCCGTTTCTATTATGTTTCTGTGGCTATTCAGGGCTGTGACAAGCGGCACTATCTTTAGGGAGAGGACACACAGTTAGCCTTTAGATGAAGCTTGCGCGCAGTGTCGAGGTTTTGTTTTCTGCTATCTAGTGGAGAGAATGGGGAAGGGAAGTGAATTGCACGGCCTGTCCTTTCTAAAGGTTAAACGCTTTTGAGGGAGAAGTAACTCTAAACACATCCTGTCGCTCAGTAATGAAATTAGCCGCGTACGAAAAGGCTGCTTTTATTAATTATTCATCAGGGATCCATTTTTAACCGCACACGCGGCCACTGTTTTTCAGTGATAAACCGTAGCACCAAAAACGCAGACGTGCTCAGGGAATAATTTGACAGACTTCCTGATACCGAGCCGCCCCGTATTTGTTCGGAGTGCAGACTGTGAAGCGCTAACCGATTAGCAATGTCACATATAGCTGTCCCATGTTTGTTTGGAGTGTGGAATATGAAATGCTAACCGGTTAGCAAAGCCACATAAAGCTTCCTCTTATTTGATCGGGGTGTGGAAAATGAAATGGTAATTGGTTTGCAAAGTCACGTATAACTTCTCCATATTCATGCGGAGTGTGGAATATCAAATGTTAGCTGGTTAGCAAACTTGTTTGCGGCTCCTTATTTGTTTGGAGTGGGAAGCATGAATTGCTAACCAGTTAGCAAACTTCTGTACAGCTGCCCCGTATTTGTTTCAAGTGAGATATATAAAGTGTTTAGCTGGTGAGCAATTGTGTATATCCCCTGTACGTAGTACCAGAGTATGGTTCTTTGTTCTAGAGTTCTGGATTTACCTCAGAAAACATGAACAACTACAAAAGTAAATTTCATTCATAGGAGCTTTTCATGATTCACAAAGACGAGAGGATAAAAGAAGAACTGCAGACACGTCACTGCTGTGCGAGACTGAATGTCAGAGATGTTGAATTAAGTACTTCAGAATAACCCTCGGCGTTTTCAATACATTCCGCTTTAGTCCTCTCAAAGCTTTATAAGCCACTCAAATCAGTGAATCCCTGTGGAGGTGGCCTGCAATACCAGATTTTTTTTTCTTATTATAAGAGACACTAATTAGATCCTTAGTACTCAAGAGTAATGCTGTCTGCTCTCCCGTTTTAGAATTAAAGTCACAAAAGAAGGTGGGGAGTACGAGCCGGAAAAACAACGACATAGGATTTTTTTTTTTTTTAAGACCTGGACTGTAATTAAACACCGGCTTATTGACATGCGTTACACTCGTAAACACAATGTGTTAATTTAGGTTTTTTTTTCCCCAGGGAAATCCTGTGGGAAAACAGTAATGTTGATATTCCAGTATTTGGTTGTAGAAAAGACTGTTAGCGCACTGAATCTCTATTTGTTTCATGTTAGGCTTCGTATATTCTGAATGCAGGGATTCGAAGCTGCTGAGCGGGCTGAGAAAGCTTTATAAAGTAACCATATATTGAAATTTTTTTTTTTTTTTGATAACAGAAAAAGAAGTGCGCTCAATCAATAATTTATATGTCTGCTTGTAAATAATTGCTCATGAACTCCTGGCAACGAGCTCCTGGTATGAATCATGTTGTGCCTGTCGTTACGTCGCTTGCTCTCAATGTGCTTTTTTTTTTTTTTTTTTTTTTTCATCGTCACGTGGCACCACAGCAAACTTCTGCTAATAAACATGGTCCGGAAAAGAAACTATTGATTTTTTTTTTTCCCCCCTTTTTTTGTGACTGTGCTTTCATCTTTCTCTCTGCAGCCTGAAAGCTCTCGTTTCAACAGGAGGGAAAAACGTCCAGGCAGCCTGTGACTGGTGAGAAAAACACACACACACACACACACACTTTGGCTTGCATGCTTCCTTCAGTCACTAATGTACAACTGGAATGCAAACAGAGGCTTTTGTAACGGTAAACACAGACGGCGACTATCACAAATTCATGCCGCACTCGTGTGTCTCTGCGCTGTCGGGGCACTACTGCCCTCTGCTGGACACCATCCTCCATAGTTCCTTTTTTTTTTTAATTTTATTTTTATTTTTAACTCCTCACCGTGGATCTTGGCTTTGTCTGTTGCCCCAGGCTCTTCTCCCACGTCGACGACCCCTTCTTGGATGACCCTCTGCCCAGAGAATATGTGTTATATCTGCGGCCCAGTGGACCGCTGCTCCAGCATCTCTCACACTTCTGGCAGCAGTCTCGCCTCTCCTGCGGCAAAAACAAGGCGCACAACATCTTTCCCCACATCACCCTCTGCCAGTTCTTTATGGTCAGTCTCAACTGTGCCGTTAAGTCTAAATCTAGCCCTGAATGTCTCTGGTTCATCATATTTTATAACTGCTACTCAGCATTTAAGCGATGACTCGCCTGCACGTGTTGCCAGTCATGTTGAGACTGGGTGTGCTTGATTTGATCCTGACTCAGAGGAACCCTGTGATCAAATAAAGCTTGCTTGGTCATGACCTCCACTGCAGCCTTTGCAAGATGTCTGATCCAGTTAAAACTGAGGCAACATGCCAAGCTAGAATAAAATTACATACTCAAAGGGTCCTTTGTTGGCATATGGAGGACCTTTGCAGGTTTGCATGGCTCTCTACCTTTTTGTTACATGTTCTGCCACTCTAGTAAGGATCACCACCCCTCTGGGTTGCTAAAAATATGGCATTTCCCTCAAGGCCACAAAGACATGCAAATTCATGAATCAGTGCGGTTTCTGAGCTTTACATCACTGGTTCGCACACGCAGCATCAGGATTCAGAATTACTCATCCGCTGTCAAAAACCCACCAGACCAGAGCCATGACCCTGCTCCCTTTTGATCCCCCAAACTCTCAGCAGACGGTAACTCGGAGCAACAAATTCAAAGTCCAACGTTTGTTTGTCATAACTCACCTTAAAGAACAATCTTTTACAGTTTTGGTCAGCTAAAGATCAGTGTGTCGACAAAAGCCAGAGCAACCAGGACTGCGCTGAGTGATGTGTTTACACGCCAGTCCCGCGCAGACACACAGATGGAGAACATGACCTGGACTCTGCCGGTTATACTTCCGACAAATAAGAACAAATGGACTAAAATGTAGTCGTAGTCTGAACTTCTGATTCGGAGTACAGAGGTTGTCGTCTTGTAGTTGTAATCTGATTCAGACTACAACTGCTACTCAGCTTGTGTGTGTTTATGTGTCTTTTTAAGTTAAACCATGCAATGCACCAATAACCTCCAAAAAGGAAGGTTTTTTTTGGGGGGTAGTTGTGAGGGTCTAAGGACAGAGGGTGTCACATACTGTACAGATTGTAAAGCCCCCTGAGACAAATGTAATTTGTGATTTTGGGCTATATAAATCAAATTTGATTTGATTTGAAAACCACCTCCCGAAAAACAATAAACAGCAGTGATACGGCAATGATTCTCAAGGTGAACAATGGCAGAGTCTGCGCTGCTATTTAGCTCGGTTCCAACAGAGGGCGCTGTTTACACCCAGTCAAGTCAGTTTTATTTATTTGGTGGCAAATCACAACCAACAGTTATCTCATGACTCTCTCTAGATAGAGCGGGTCAAGACCGAGCCAAGTTCATATTAAAGGTCTAAATTTAACTCTTGCTCAGCTCAGTTTTCATGGGCGGGATCGACAGCAGGTTTAAAGCAAGCATGATTTTCTCGTCAGTCAGTCTTACGCTGCCAAATAGCCTGCTGGGAAGCAACATGTTACGTCTACCCCATTCATGCAGCTTGACATGTTTAAATTGCCCCCGTTGTCCATGTCATCTCTGGTCATTTAGTTCCTTCGCGAAGAGAACCCGTTTTATTGGTTGTTGCTTTGAAAAGCCTGCTCACGTGCTCACTGGTGGACTGGATTCCAATGAAACATCTGTTTTGCTGTCTCCGTTGTGCTCAGTGTGCCGATGGGAAGGTGGAGGCTTTGTCAGACGCCCTCCAGGCCACCGTCGCTAAGTGGAAGGGTCGTATACCCATGCCCCTCCCGCTGGAGCTGTACACCTCCTCCACCTTTATCGGCCTCTTCGTGGAGGAGCAGGTGGCCGAGGTGCTGAAGAGTTTCGCTGCCGACTTTGCCACTGAGGCAGCAGCTAAAGCAGGTTGGAGTCCTTTCCTGTCTGTCCCGTGATTGACGGTAACCTCGCCGCGTCATTCTCATGGGTGCGCTTATTCCTCCCCTGCGTCAAGATGTTCACGTTGAGCCGCATAAGAAGCAACTTCACGTCACGCTGGCGTACCACTTCCAAACGAGTCATCTTCCAGTCTTGGAGAAGCTGGCCAAGAACGTGGACGTGTCGTCGGGCTGTGACTGGCTGGCTGTGCTCTTCTCCAGGGATATTCGCTTTGCGAATCACGAGGTACGCAGCAGCGTCTGCAGCAGCGTCTGCCGCCCTACAGTTTCCCCGTTTCTATGCAAAAATTGAAGAAAAAAAAAATCACGATTGCCGCTGACAAAATTAAAGCACTCTTCCTCATTTCCCCAGCATCTAACGGCTGTCAACTATTTGCCTCCTTTTAGACGCTCCAAGTCATGTACCCTTATGTGCCTCAGAATGACGACGAGCTTGAGCTGGCGCCGGGAGACTTTATCTTCATGTCTTCAGTGGAGCAAAGCAGCGCCAGTGAGGGCTGGGTGTACGGCACCTCGCTGGGCACGGGGCTGTCGGGCCTGCTGCCCGAGAACTACGTCAACCGCGCAGACGAGTCTGACACCTGGGTTGTCCATGGGTAAGGTGGCGCGGGTTCATCGGCAGTAGCTCATCATCCGTCGTCATGTGTTTTCTTCCATCAAGAAAACAAAAAACAAAAAAACCAAAACACGACACACACAGTGGGAGTGCATTAGATGAATGACGTGCACTTACGGTAAAATACAGCAGAGGCGGATTATCGCTGATTGCCCTTTAAAAACCTCCAAATCCCCTTTTTGCAACCACTTCACAAAGGCTCCCATGTGGACACAACTGTGCCACAGTGTGTTGTCTATTATCGTTTACAGGAAGGACCACAAATGAGATGATGTTTCTTGGCTGACTGGGGAGATATAACGGAAGTCAAAGAAAATGAGTCATCTGGACGCGCCACGCCACCGGTCTCCATCACCGTTAGCTCTGCTCGTGATTTACTTCAAAAGTTTACTTTAAAAAAAAAAAAAAGCCCCTTTTACCGGTTTAGTTCGTATTCCCAGTCGTTTTGGGTACCTATCAAGTGCTGAAAAAAAATCTTTGTCATCTTCTATCATAATCAAACCACTTTTTCTTCCTGACACGAAAAATGGTGCGACCACGTCCAAGCAATATGTTTGTGACATCCAACTGTCAATTAATCGTGCAGCACAGGGCTGCAGTTGGCTCGCTAGCATTAGCATTAGCATGGCATGTTGTGTCCTGCTCCCTTTCGCCTAAGTTATGGGCCCGTCGGCTTGAATTAAATCACTTTGAGGAAAGCGGTGTCTAAAACTGCTCCTCATTGCTGTTCCACTTAGAAATACATTGCAACATCGACGCTTGATATGTGGATATCAAAAGGGTCTTTAGGCGTATGCAGCAAAGTTGGAGAATTCCCTCTCTCTGTTCATGTTTCACCATCTATTGATCTATCAAGCGAAAGGTGATCTTTAAACACATTTTTTTGATTTTAGTATTTCATGGTGCCAAACCTTGGCTCATCTGTGAGGCCACGCTCTGCCGCATGTTGCGTCTATGTTGAAGAGCCCCATGCTGGCCTGGGCAATGTTTGTACAAGAGGCTTGTCTTTACATTCAGTACTTGATAAACTCGTAATTTTCAGTCAGTATTCAGTGTTTCCGTTGCCATTATATTACCGGGGCGCCGTTCACCCCCTTGAAGATCAAGTAAATTTGATTTTCTATATAACACCACATCACAACATCATCTAAGGATACCTTTCCTATAGATCAGGTCTATACCTTCTCCTTTTATTAAACAAGCTAAACAGCCTTATGTTATTTGTCTTATTGACACAGCGGCCTGTTATATCTGTCTCTAGATGGTTGAAGGTTAACCTTCCCTACAGTTTTTTTTTTTTTTTTTTTTTACATTGGAAAAAGTGCCAACTGTCGGTCACAGCAAATAATTGGTGAGATGCTGGAAGGTCCAGCCGCTGTCGTCGAGAAGCCAAAACTGAGGGATATTTCTCAGTCCCGGGAGACCGATGAGCCTCTCTGCCAAGAAAGATGCACTGCAGTGACAAAAGCTGCACACTGCGGATAATTGTCAAAAAAAAAAGAAGAAATGTTTCGAAGTTTCGACGTTAATGCGCGGTTCAAATTTTTCTTTTGAAGTGTCTGTGTCGGCGTCCGTCCGCAGCCGCCTTTGTCTTCTCTCCTCTGCTCACTAAAAAAATAGTTTGGATCTACTTTTGTTGCCCTTGGAAGTCCGGGGATGATGGAGCGCCTCTGTGTTCGCCCCTCAGGTCTCACTCGGTTCTCAACTGTGCCTACCCTCCTAACTCTGGCAGCAGCGTGGGCGGGCTGCTGTTTGATGGGCAGTACAGCGACAGTCTGCTGGACAGCCTTGTGGAGCCTCCCGGCCTCGCCGGCCTCTGTCCTCCCATGCAGGTACGGCCTTCCTGCGTTCCTGCGTTCCGCGACCTCAGCCTCAAATCGCCATGAGGCGACGGGAGCGGCGCGACCCCTCGCCGCTGACTGGCGTTAACGTTGCATGCGCCGTTTAGAGTGTGAATTATAGATGTCGTGGGGGGCCGTGGCAGGCGCTGGAGATTAGCGCCACATAATTAGTTCTCCCCCTTTCCCCTCAGGTGACGAGGCCAGCCGGCCCGTCCTCTCTGTCCAAAATGAGACTGTTTGTGTGTCGACACGGGGAGAGGATGGACGTGGTGTTCGGGAAGCACTGGGTCGCTCAGTGCTTTGACGCCAAAGGTCGGTGTGCGGCGCAGATTAACGGCACCTGCTGGTGTGCTAGCCGGCCTTTTTGACGGACCACGACTCTCGTTTGTGTAGGCCGATACATTCGCTCTAACCTGAACATGCCATCCAGCCTGCCAGCCAGAAGTGGAGGTCACCGGGATTATGATAAAGACTGCCCCATTACTGTGTTCGGCTCCACTCAGGCCCGTCTTGTAGGTTGGTACTGTCTGTCTTGATGCTCTCAAGATCAGTTTGTGAAAGAGGAAGCACATCGTCTCAATTAATCACCGAAAGATTCATGTAGCAGCAGCACCAGCGTTCCATACAGGCTGCGTGTGCAGAGCGACGGAACAAAATGGAACGCCCGACACTTAATGGCCTCGTGTTTTTGTTTTTTTGTGCTTTTAAGGTGAAGCTCTTCTGGAAAGCCACACGACAATAGACTTTGTTTATTGCTCTCCGTCCCTTCGCTGTGTCCAGACTGCTCAGCACATTCTGCAGGGTAGGACCTTATCCTCATTACTCTCATTACGCACAAGGTTCCTCCGCCGGTGTGTTGAATGGCGATTTAAAGCACCAAAGAGTAATCATTTTACCTTGAGAAACCATCTCTGGAATCAATTTTGATGGGGCACTGATGAATGCTCCGCATGTTCTTGCATTTTACAACCTGAGCGGAGCAGGGTGATTCTCCTGCGAACAGCTCATAACAGCACATGGCTCTACAAGCTAGCTTGGAATTCTATTTCCACTCCTCTCTGCTCTAGTTTCCCCCTCAAATAATGTAACAGTATCGTAGATTATCTCTCTGTTGACATGCCAAAGGAATTAAACATACCAGCGTCCTGAAACCAACACCTGAGTCCACAGAAGCTGCTGTTGCTCAGCAACAGTACTTACTGGGACTTGCTGCTGCAGCTCCTGCTGCATGATAATGCTCTTTGTTTTTGTCTGTTTTGATTCTGAAACCTTTTGTTTGGCTCAGATCTCAGTAGGTTTGTGTTATATTAAGCTTTAATAAATTACAATGAAACTTCAGTGGTGCCTAGAGACATCATTAGGAAACCAAATGAAAAGGAAAGAAGTTTGACAAGACATTTGTATTTTTTTTTCCATCTTTTTGCACCCTCAACTGACTTTCTTTGAGTTCACCAAAGACTGGATAGATGTTTTTTTTTTATTATTATTATTAAAAAAAAAAAATCTTTCCTTTTGTTAAGACAATTTCAACTCTTCAAAGTCCCAGTTAAGAAAAAGAAGAGAATAAACTGACATGCAAAGAGGGTGCTTGGTGTGACCTGAGCATGATGTCTTCTGTGACAGTTTTCTCTCTGCGTGTCACTCAGGTCTCCAACAGGAGGGGAAGACAAAGATCCGTGTGGAGCCTGGATTGTTTGAATGGACTAAATGGGTTTCAGGCACCTGTTTACCCACCTGGATCCCCCCAGCTGAGCTGGCTGCTGCTAACCTAAGCGTGGACACAACCTACAGGTGCGCGGTGCTCTCTCGCCTACGTACGCGCTGTTATCTGTGCAACTTGCAATGACCTCCTCTTTTCATCTGCTGCCCCTAGACCTCATATTCCTGTAAGTAAGTTGACAGTCTCCGAGTCCTATGACACCTACATCAGCAGAAGCTTCCAAGTTACCCGAGAGATTCTGTCCGAGTGCAAAAACCTGGGTACGTGAATGCAGGCTTTCACGGGAACACACACTCCAAGAAGCACCCGCTGGTGGCTGCGAGGGTCACTTTCCTCTTGGCATGGTCACATTATCTTGCTTTAATTTTGGTGGCAGCTGCAAGTGGGTCACAATAAATTATTCTATAAACAAATGGACTTTACAGTGAATATATCTATCTATCTATCTATCTATCTATCTATCTATCTATCTATCTATCTATCTGTCTGTCTGTCTGTCTGTCTGTCTGTCTGTCTGTCTGTCTGTCTGTCTGTCTGTCTGTCTGTCTGTCTGTCTGTCTGTCTGTCTAGATAGATATCTATAGATATCTATAGATGACCTCCTCTTTTCATCTACTGCCCCTAGACCTC
>CAAKHG010019162.1:0-13428 GCA_901007715.1 Dactylopterus volitans
ACAAAGCCGACCACACTGGAGCTTTTTAAGGACGTCTCAACAAGTCCGAGCACACCTTTGTTACATACAAACACATATAGATTATATCTAATATTTAATCGTTCCAGTCCAGGTTGTGCTGGTAGTTAACAGGATGAACAAAAACTAACTGTGTCGTGTGTGGCACTGATCCAGTCATGATCAGCTGCTTTGCTGCAGTTCCTCCCCACACACACACGCACACACACACACACACACACACACACACACACACACACACACACACACACACACACACACACACACACACACACACACACACACACACACACACACACACACACACACACACTCAACTACATTCATCTGAAATTCTCCAACCTTTTTTCCAGCTGTGTAGAAATTTCCAGCAGTATGAAAACGTGTGACAGCGGTTCTATAGATCAGCAACTGGGATTCATCAAAATGTCTGGAGCTGCAGAAACTTCAGATGACATGACATGTATGAGTTTGATGTGTCACTGGATGAGTTCATATCATGTGACAATGGACAGTAAAATATTTTGGGTGCTTGGCACAAACATACAAAATTACAGAAATGTTTGGAAGATATGCAGCATATCATGTTTTGTATTGATATAATCTTAGTATCAGTATATTTTGGGTGCAATCAATACCTAATGAGAACATATTCAAGTGCAAACATACCCATTTGTAGTGCGTTAGCTAACACTAAACGTTGGCTGCACACAGAAAGGTTCCTGCTTGGCATTTTGGGATAAACTCTTATTTATTATGAAAGTTTGAAGCAGCAGCAGCAGCAGCAGCAGCAGTGTAGCAGCCTGGTGAGCTGTGTGTGAAGGTAACAAAATCAGCCTACCAGCATCACTTGCAGAGCTCCACTTGCTCAATCATCCTTCAGCTTTTCAGTGAGACACAGATTCATTGATAATTTCTTGAAACATTAATCCAGAAGGATAAACGGATTCTGAATAACGCTTCATTTGAAACAAACACACGGTTTGAGAGTGACTGCTGGCATGTTATGGGAACATGTTCAGATAAAGAGTCCAGGATTGCATCTGAATGTACTCCCATCACCCCGCTGACCTACATTTCACAGGCATGTTAGCACATGCCTCCTTACTGCCCCCTGCTGGTGAATAATGACCTCCAGAGCCAGCCAATCAGAGGCTCGGATTTCAAACAATTTGCTCAAGCATGCGAGGTGAGAACAATCAGCTTCTCTCTGTGTCTGCATGGCAGTGGAAATCACTTAGTACAAGAAGATGCAGTCAGATATATGAAAGTCTGATGGGAAGCATCTCTGTGAGAACTGGTGCAGGACCTGGCCTTCCCTCTGGCATCATCCATCCCGGCAGCTTTACAGTCTCACGTTCTGGTCATCACTTCCACGTTGCAGTTTTACAAACATCTGGCAACATCTCTGCTTCCATGCTGTTCAGCCTACATGAAGCTGAATTCATGCTAAATATCTGCCAGATTCCGTCTGCACACGTCCCCGGTTTCATGTTATTACAGGGCGCATGCTAATTTGACAAAACAAAACAAAACAAAACAAAACAAAACAAAACAAAACAAAACAAAACAAAACAAAACAAAACAAAACAAAACAAAACAAAACAAATCTGCTAGTTTTTCGATGCGTTTAAAAGCTGCAAACCTGATTGGCCACTTCCCTGACTCTGCATTGGTCCAATCTGTGTCTGTGAACTGGGTCAGACAATCTCACTGCAATTAAGCTGCATTAGTTCTGCCCTGCAGCTATCACCATAGCAACACAATTCACTGCTATCAATGATATTCCTCCTCAGGAACCGTGGAACCACCATGCTGCGATAACGACCCTGAACGTGAGACCGTAAATGGGAGGCGCCTCTAACTGAAGAACCAATGACGTGCTGCAACATGCAGCTTTTGATAAGACGACTGATCCCACATGAGGTCGACATGAAGTGCTGAGTCACTCTGACCCAAAGACAATATGCCCATGTCTGCACATATTTACATGCAGATTTCACATGAATCACAGAGGAGTCCAGAGGAGCCTGAGAGACTCCACCACTGCTAATGCTAATTCTAATTAGCTTAACGGAGTAAGGGAGAGGAAGTTTCTCCCTGCATTTGTACCCTCCCTGGATACGCACCCTCTCTACATATGTATGCTCCTAGCATGTGTACCCTCTCTGCATGTGTGTATCCCTACATTCACACCCTCCCTGCATACACACCTTCCCTGTATACTTACCCTCCCTGCATGTGTACCCTCTCTGCATATGTACCCTGTGCAGTTTCAGGACCACAGCACCACCTAGTGAATTGGAAGATGTTAAGAAGATGTTTAAATTTTTGAGGTTCATTCCACCCAAAAGCTTCTTATTGTCTATGTTGTTAGAGTTGTATGTTTTAATGTGCATAATTTCAAGATCTGATCAGCAGAGGCGGGATGTGGGTGGGGCTGAGATGTTGCCCAGCGACATGTCCATATGCAGGGGCAGACTGCCTCCACAGGAAAGGTCAGAGGGAAGAAGAAAACTTGGATGAGTTAAAAATGAAGTGAAGTGAACAAGTCAGACTTAGCAGCTTGCAGGCTTAATGCTACGTGATTGCAGGCTAGCATGTAGTACAATAACAATATGACTTATTCAAGAATTCTCTAACCTGAATTTCGTGAACAAAGGAAACCTATATCAGAACCCTATGTTGGATAATTATTAGAAAAATAGCTATTGAGGATTGTACCAACATGCTTTAGAATAGTGGAACAAAGTATCTCAAGGAAACTGAATCGAAGCAACTGGACTTGTTATAAGTCTTAGGAAGACGTTTCACCTCTCCCCCAAGAGGCTTCATCAGTTCATGCTCGCATCTGACCAGGATGGGACTGGTCCAAAGCCTTATTTGTCCTAAGACAAATAACAAGTCCAGTTGCTTCGATTCAATTTCCTTGAGATAACCATGACCTGGGCAAGTGAGAATATTCACAGGCTTGAGGAACAAAGTACTACAACTAATAATCGTGATCAGTTATCATACATTTTTTAAATAAAAATGTTTTGTAGATGGATGTAACAGTGCAACATTGAACGTATTAATGTAGACTGATGTCAGGGAAAAACAATCATAATTTCCTAAAACCATCCTGCTGCGGTTTCAGTCATCACCTGCTGAGATTCAGTTTCAACTTATGGCCACTAGAGTGTACTATGACACTCATTTGTGCCCCACTGGTGCATGATGGTCGCATACATTAATCAGCCATAAGATTATGACCACCACATGTTCACCATAGAGTATAATACAACAACTCTGCAATCAATTCTCCCTTCAGGAGAAGTTTTATGTTGAATTTTGATTGAACGTGTGTGAGAGAGGTGTTGACAAACCAAACGGTGTCAATAAAAAATTCAACATAAAACTCCTCCTGAAGGGAGAATTGATTGCAGGGCTGTTGTATTATACTCTATGGTGAACACGCGGTGGTCGTAATCTTATGGCTGATGGGTGTAAGGTGCAAGTTGAGTGAATAGAAACACGTAACCTTCAGCTCAGCTGATGAAGACATGTTATTAACTGATCTTGCCAAAAGGCAGGAGGGCGGGGCTTTTCCGGGAAAGTGAAACCGTGGCCGAGCAGAGAGCAGAGAGAGAGAGACAGAGAGAGAGAGAGAGAGACAGAGAGAGCGACAGAGAGAGAGACAGAGAGAGAGAGAGAGACAGAGAGAGCGACAGAGAGAGAGACAGAGAGAGAGACAGAGAGCGAGCATGAGCTGTCAAACTGTAATGAAGCCCGATGAAACCCAGTGTGTCTTGGGGGGCGGGACCTGACTGTTTCCAGGAAATGAGCCTTCCAGCAGTGCTGTTTGCTCCGACTGCAGAGGAAGATGGCGTCCGAGTCTTTCACAGCTGACCTGACTTGCTCCGTCTGCCTGACTCTCTTCACGGATCCCGTCGTTCTTCTCTGTGGCCACTCGTTCTGCAGAACCTGCGTCAGTGGCATTTTCAACCTGCAGCGCCGGTGTCCGCTGTGTCAGACGGCCATGGAGGCGGAGCATCCTCGCACCAGCTACTCACTGCGGAGCCTTGCTGATAAGGCCAATGAGGCCGCGAGGCTGAAGAGGGAGGACGGAGGCCAGAGAGTAGAGGTGTGTTATTGTCTTAATAATAGTTTTCATATCAGAACCACAGAGCTCTTTAACAGCATGTTGTGTTTTGACATTTTAAAATGACTCGCGTTTTTTTGAAAAGCTCATTTTAGTCAAGTCAGGTCAGTGTTATTTATAAAGCGCCAAATCACAACAGATGTTATCTGATGACACTTTCCAAGCAGAGCAGCTGCAGACCGGCTCTTTAATTTACAGACCCAACAACTGCCACCGGCAAGCGAGGAAAAACTCCCCTTCAGTGTTTAAGAGGAAGGTTTAAGCCTGCTCTTAAATGTAGAGAGGGTGTCTGCCCTCCTTCATGTTGTTGTTGTTTATCCAGTTCAGACGTTACTGTGGGGAGGTGACTTTATAGATATAAGATACTGTGGGTAGGGTGGCCGTCTAGGAACCAGAAGGTTCCTGGTTCAATCCTCAAGAGAGCAAGATACTGAACCCCTGATTGCTCCTGGTGGGCAGGTTGGTTGCATGGCAGCCTCCGCCATCAGTGTATGAATGTGTGTGTGAATGTGGCATGTAGTGTAAAGCGCTTTCGAGTACCATCAAAAGGTAGAAAAGCGCTATATAAATGCAGTCCATTTACCATTTATTTAAGCACGCTAGCAGGCTGGTGAACCGCCCGACACTCAGAAAGGTTGTGGGTGGGTGGTGCAGAATTTACACAGATACGTCAAAGCAAAATGCAGTAAACAAAGTGGTAAGGCAAAAGGAAAGAACTGTGGGGGGCATCTGGCGACAGGGGAAGGAATATACACCAGTTTATGCTCTCCTTCAATGTGTAATCAACAGCAGAATCACTCCAGCTCAAAAAGGCAAAAATTCAGGCTACTTCAGAATATCTATGACTGGGATGGACAGTCGACCAGAATGTTCCTGAAACTATCTTTTGTTGTTAATGTGGAATAATAATATGAACTCAAACAAGAACTCTGGATGATCATGCCCTCACGTCCTGGTAGATTAGCTGCAGCCGGTGGTCCTGGCCTATGTGACGCCAGCCACTTGTTTGTGAGTCTCACTTGTTTGCCGCGTGACGTAATCCTGTTCTCCTCTCACAGGAGGCGGAGTTTTGTCCCGAGCATGATGAGAAACTGAAGCTCTTCTGTGTGACGGAGCAGCAGCTGATCTGTGTCATCTGCCGGGACGGGCAGAAGCATGAAGGACACCAGTTTAAACCAATAAAGGAAGCAGCTGCATCTCTGCGCCAGCAGCTGGAGAAGGGTATGGAGAACCTTTCGGCTGATATTAATGCCATAGAACACCATGCCAACGCACAGAGGGCGGAGATGAAGCACAGCAAAGAGAAGTCTGCTCATCTCATGAGTCAAATCCACTCCCAGTTTCACGAGATGCATCAGTTTCTGACAAAGAGAGAAGACGAGATAAAGAGCGAGCTGAGACACAAAGAAGAAGACGAGGCTGAGAAAATGAGCAAGTCGTTAAGCTCCATAGAGGCGGCTTTGTCTGAGAGCCAAGAGCTGGAGGCAAAGGTGGCGTCAGTTCTGGACATCAGTGACTCAGAGATGTTCCTAAAGAGCTGCATTGAAGGTAAAACCGCGTCAGCTCAACAGGTTTTATTCAGGCCAAGAGCAAATGAATTCCAAGTGGCGAGTAGCTCGCTGTGTCTGGGGCCCTACGAGAGCCACCTACAGGTCTTCATCTGGAAAGAGATGCTTCAGGTGATTCAGCCTCGAGAAGAGCTGCTCTTGCTCAGAGCAGAAAGTACAGATGTAATTGTATCTAACAATGGGCAGAGTCTGATTGATTCTCCCAAAATCAATCCCAATCAGGCCCAATCAATTTTTGGGTCCATATCATCCCAAGCTTCCACTTTCGCTTCTGAACAAGGATTTGGCATATCGTCTACATTCTTCTCTGTTCCTGCAAAATCCTCCCTTGGCACTGGTCAACCCATCACACCAAAAATGTCCACTCCCTTTGGGTCCAAGGCAGGATTTGGCCAACCCATCACACCAAAAATGTCCACTCCCTTTGGGTCCAAGGCAGGATTTGGCCAACCCATCACACCAAAAATGTCCACTGCAGGATTTGGTTGTCAGACATATTGTGGATGTGCTTCTAGTGTCATTGAGTTCAGCACAGGGAAGCATTACTGGGAAATAGAGGTTGGAGAAAGGGAGTATTGGGAACTTTGGGTGCAAGGTCATTTCCTCAGATATGATGGCCAAACATATACCACCTGTCCAGTGAGAGTCCCAAAACTACCATTAGAGGGCGCCCTGCGAAAACTTGGCATTTATCTGGACTGTTCATCCCAGAAGGTCTCCTTCTATGATGCTGCCAACATGAGGTGCGTTCACACGATGACCTGCAGTACTTTGCCGGTGTCTGCGTATTTCAAGGTCACCTTCAAATTGGCGAGCAGCAACCCTCTGGTGGTGTGCTGGTACTGAACTGTGGAACAACCGCCAGCACTCAAATAGGGTCTCTTAGCATGCTGGATTACTAAAAGACTGAAACCCCAGCATGGCTCCAGAGCTGGTCCCTGATGGATGAATGGGGCCGTAATGACTGCGTGAAGGAGCTTTGAGGAGCTTTGAGGAACATTGAGAGGACCACTGTTTGTCAACATGGCTTCCATGTCATTTCAGTCTGGTTTTGGTTATAATGTTTCTACAGTTACAACCCAGTTTGACATCTCTTTGACATCTAGTTACATTTCACACATCAAAACTTTCTGGAAACGGGGGCCGAGGCAGTCTGAGACCAACTTTTTCTCTCAAGGGAGCAAAGTGACAAAATATCATCTGAAAAGATGTCTTGTTTTTTTTTTTTTACAGTTTACTGTTTATGTCAATATGTCTAATTTTTCAATTGTAGCCTGTGCACGCTGTCATTTTTGTGGTGTTTAAAGTGTTCCAGCCATGAAATAGATTTTTGTTGTGGTTCTCAGGATTTCTTACTTTTCTTTTTACTTTTTTTTTAATTTGGCTTTATGATGTTGTAACTGTATTGTAATTGAAAGTTTTATTTTTCATCTGTCTCCATAAGGAGACAATGCCATGCGGGGAGCATTTGTGCAGTTTGCTGTCTTGTTGGTGTGGAGGCTTAATGTCATTGAAGGGTCTTCATGAACTATGAACCATAAATGTATCTGATTAATAAAACTATTGACCTGCGTAACCATGGCGAGGTTATGCGAGAGTGTCAGGACACGGCTGAGTGAACTGCATTATGTGACGGGTAACATCAGGGTTCCATCTCTGAGGGGGTTAAACCATCGACGAGTGCGAACGCAAAGCCTCCACAAGTGCTCTCGAAGCAGATGTTGCTCTATGAACACGGCTAAGGTGAAGAGGCAGCTTCCAGGTGAGCAGCGGGTTCCAATAAAGACCCGGGCTGATGCTGGCTGGGGCTGCCATCGAGAGCCAGAATGAGCAGGCGGGCAAGCGAGTGGTGGCGGGCAGGAACCCAGCAGGACCAGGTAATCGAGTATTTCTCAGCAGGAGTAATGAGGGGAAAACCTGAACACCTGAACACCCAAACCCTGACCTACCAACCAGAGGAGATACCATCCACCTGGACCAAGTCATACACACGCGCGCACACACACACACACACACACACACACACACACACACACACACACAGACATGTACATACACATACGCACACACACGCGCACACACACACACACACACACACAGAAACAGACACACACGCACGCACGCACGCACGCACTGCTACACACACACACTTCATGACTCCTCACTGGATTATTGCTTTTTGTATTGATACTGCTGTCAGATTGCAGCTTTACCACGATACGATTTCCAGGATTAATAAAGTATTCCTGATCCTGATCCTGATGAAACTGAGCTTCTTGTGGTCCATGGACATTAGAGTTTGTCTCTAGAACTTTTCAATCTTTCAAAAACTTATTGAAAAGAAAAATCTTCAGTATATTACCAGACATTATATAACTATAAACTATAAACAACCACAGACGATATTTTACCACAAACTAGTGATAACCATTAACTATAAATAACCAGAGCAACATTTGTTATAGCTAAGTTACACGCTAGCTCGGTGATAAGATTAGGTCAACTTGCTAGCTGAAGTTATTTTGAAATATTTCTGCTAATCAGTGGTGATATGATGTGTGATATTTTGTGCCTTTGTAGACATCTGATATTTGATTGCGGACATTGGATTAACTGCATTGAATATATTTTGGCTAAGTCGGTGAGCTTAAATCTAGTTTAGACCGGTTAGCCAAACATAGCGGCTTGTGGACATCTGTGTGTGCGTGTGTGTGTGTCTGTGGTTCTGGGTTTGAGGAGAAAGTAGTTGAGCGCTAAGATGAAGCTTAATTTAAAAAAGCTAAACTAAAAGCCCCCCCCCCCCCAGGTCTCCCTGGGTTGGTGGGCTCCTTGCCTTACGTGTGGGCGGGTCCTTATGTTGGGGTCTGGGGGACGCGGCCTACGCTTGCGCTTGGGGGTAGAGTCTGTGGCTGTTGGGGGGGCCCTTCATCCCCTCTGCCGCTCCCACTTGTGGGTGGGCATGTGGCAGGCCCTGGGGTGCATGGCGGCGGGCCCTGTCTGCTCTGTAGGGTCGTGGGGGTCTCTGGCTGCTTGGGTCCCTGCCTGACTGCAACTCGCGGCTGGTGTGGTGGGGTGGCGACACTCCACTCTAACCCCAAACCCTTTCCTGATGACAAACATTCACTGCTGAGTGTTGGTCCACCACCCGTCTGTCCCCTGTCCCCCAGGTTCCTCACAAAATCCACATTTCATAAGAATAAAGGAATGCAGATCACATAGCAGGACGAGTATTTCAGACTGCCCCTGTCTGGCAGCGTCAGGCACCTAGACCTCATTGTGGATGACAGGACAGGTTTGAAATAAAAAAAAAAAAAGTTAACTAAAAATGCCATCTGTGACGTAAGTACAGTGGCCGATGGGTTATGACACCAAAGGCTGTTTGAGCTCACACTCTTTTACTGGGAAACAGAGATGCAAACTGAACCAGGAAAACCAGGTGTGTAAATGTCTTTATGTGACCGCGATATGAGCAGCAGAGTGCATGTTACATAATTTAGCGTTGCAGCTCACACACTTACAGTTTACTGTGAACATATTTTAGCTTGAGTCCACCAACACCAAAGTAGCCTGTTCTCCTGTTAGCCGAACAGTATTTTAACCGTCTGGTTAAATGGACCCAAAAGTGCAGATGACACACAAAGTTTTATGTCCGATCCAGCCGGGATTAATCCCTCGCCAACGTCGGAGTATCACTGCTACACGGGATGCTAGATTATTATCGGGCCTCAGGACGACAGATTCGGTCGCATCATTCTGCAAAATTATGAGCATCTGCTTCTTTTTGTTTGAGAGATGATGATAGATTCAATGTGAATGATGGACAGATGACAAAAAGATACATTTACCTCAGAGTGGATTTATTTAATTACATAAATATCCATTTTTTGTTTAGTTATGAAAAACATCAAATTCAAGCTCTGTATTTTTAAAGCATGATCTATGTTTTCTTTTTGATTTGTCCTGGCTGCAACTAAAATTCTCAATTTAATTCAATTTTCAATTAATTTCTCAGAAAAGGATCAAGACTGTTGATCACTGTTCCCCAAAGCCCGAGCAGACGTCCTCACATGTCTGCTTAGTGTAACTGAGTGTAAACGAGTGAGTGAATCTTGGTTGCTACACGTGGACACGCCCACTTGCCTCCCTGGAAACGCCTTGGAACCCCGGGCCAATGGATGCAGGCTCCATACTGCACCCCCCGCCCCCCTCAGCCGTGGACTTTCCTGACTTGACTGACTTTGACTGTGGTTGAGAACTGAAGTTAAAGGTGCACTACTCATTTGGACAAATTTCAACAGGCGTAATTGAATTTACTAATCTACTTAAGCTGTTTGAAAGGCCTTTGTCTTTTGTTTCTGTTTCTATGTTATATGTGATGTCCTTTTTGTAATGTTTAATCTTCTTATCAACATACTGCAGTTAAATTCAAACCTTGGTCTCTTGCTAAGGTATGACCAGTATTGGTTGCTATAACTTTGTCATTTGGTTATAAGGGCGACATTAGACCTGAGCTCCACCTGACATTCCTGTAGGATAGTAACACATCCAATTCTAGGATGAAATTTTCTCGACATGCTGAAATCTTTGCCCCTGAATCCTACAGATCCATATGAGGAAGGAGGGACTGAAACAGTGCTGGATCATCTGGAGTCAGACGGTTTGAAGGTGGAGAACATTTTGACTGAGCATCGTCCACAGATTCAGAGGCATCAAACCTCTAATGCCATTCTGTCCTTACGGGTGCTCGGTTTTGCCGTTCTATTATTGCAGGTTGGACCAGCCACAAAAGCCGCTTGACAAAGCGTCTACATGATCGTGTTCCCCGAGGCAAAGAACGGTGCAGCCACAGTGAGGTGGGTTCAAACAGAAGCAGGAGAAGCAGAAACAGTGTAAATCCTCCACAGGAAGAGTGAGGAGGAGATGAACCCTGGACCTTCTGGCCCATAGCTCTGTTGCAGACACTGAGCCTTGGACAAACATTTCCACTAACAGAAGAAGCTCAGTAGCCTCGATGCACAACCGCTCATAAGACCTTTATCCAGGCCGTCCTGGTTGTAGAAATGCAGATTATATTGTCATTCTTCAACGCTCCTGCGCACATTTAGTCGATATTAGGGTTGATGGCCGGGCCACGGTAACCAGATAAAATCTATTTCTTCCTTTTAAATCCAAATGAGTGCCGTGTCTGTTAGGGTTAGGCTTCTGCTGCTGATGTCATCACTGACATCCGATTTGACCTCAAACTTTATGCTGATGAAACAGAAAGATGAACTGCGTCCGTCTGTTTGTCCTGATAGAATCAGCATTGATTTCTGTCAACTGAAACCACAGGTGATTTGACTCCCTTAATTGAATCCAACTGCATAATTATACTGTTTTCACAAATGCCGGGAATAGAATGGGGGTCTCCTATCTCTCCCATATCCTTCGAGCTGCTCAGGTTCATTAAAAGAAGGAACTTTGTCCTGATCTGTGTTGTGAGCTTCAGACCTCCCAGGTCACATGCTCAGCCTACCTACATCACCTCAGTGGTGATGTTGCCAGTGCATATAAATGAATTTGATGACTGCAGTCATTCCATTTATGCTGAACTCACTCAAGAAAAACAAACGTTTGTGGCCTCCTGAATGACTTCACACTCTAAAGAGAGAAGATGAGGAGGTGATTGACAGCTATCTTCTCTTGATCTTTTAAACAATCTCATATGTAGCTATGAAGCAGCTGTTGGAGATGCAAGCTGTTGGAGTTTCTTTGCCCAGTTGATCATAACATTCACCATCATAATCTTCTCCAACTCCTCATCTTCCATGACGTGACCCTAACCACCATGTGGGGAGCACCACAAGGTTCCATTCTGGCTCTAGTCCTGTTCTCACTGTATTTGCTTCACCTGAGGGGTTTATGTGTCCCATTACTGTTGAAGCAGATTAAGATGCCATTTTAAAGCTTGTTTAATCATTTGTGGTTGAGTCGATCAGGAAATCATAAAAAACTCATTTTTACTATTTGAAACAGCCATTAACAGTGATAGAAAGTCAGTGTTCCGCGTCCTCTCCACTCTCTCATGTAGGATCCCTAAACACACGTCTGTAAACGCCTCCACCACTTCCTGGATTTCACTCAGAGCAGCTGTCAGTCATTAAGCCACGCCCCCTTTGAGAGCAACTTATCAGAAAAATGAAACACTTGAACAAACATCAGGGTGATAAAACTACCTGAAATGACAGAAAACATCCTTGAGGAAAAATGATAAAAAACGATATTTTAGTTTGTTCCATGAAGGAGGCGGGGCTTATTCTTCTTCTTCCTCTTCTTCTCTCTCCAGCTCTTTCAGGTGTCTATTTACATTTCTCCTGTAACAAACTGATCATGCTGCTAACTGCCTCCGCAGAAGCCCAGCACTGCGGACGCGCTGCTATGTTACGCCCCCCACCAGCAGTGTGTGTGCGTGTGTGCGTGTGTGTGTGTGTGTGTGCGTGTGTGTGTGTGTGTGTGTGTGTGTGTGTGTGCGTGTGCGTGCGTGCGTGCGTGCGAGGGAGCCGTCTGCTCCCTCGCCTTGCCTCGTTTGTTTCTGCCTCAGCCGGCTCTCGGAGGAGGCCGCCCCGTCGCCCCGCTGCCCCGCCGCCCCGTCGCCCCGCCGCCCCGCCGCCCCGCTGCCCCGCCGCCCCGTCGCCCCGCCGCCCCGTTGCCCCGCCGCCCCGTCGCCCCGCCGCCCCGCCGCCCCGCCGCCCCGCCGCCCCTGCCAGCAAACATCGGCTCGCTCTTGACATTTTGATCTGTCCTCACTTTGTGTTACAGATCAATTTGAGGGCTCCGGTGAGTAGAGGGGCCAGTGAACGCATCATGTCACTGATGTCCTCACTGAGATAGACGTACAAACAAGTGTGTGTCTGTGTGTGTGTTTGTTTGTGTGTGAGAGTGTGTGT
Source organism: Dactylopterus volitans (assembly GCA_901007715.1). Taxonomy (NCBI): domain Eukaryota; kingdom Metazoa; phylum Chordata; class Actinopteri; order Syngnathiformes; family Dactylopteridae; genus Dactylopterus; species Dactylopterus volitans. The sequence continues at coordinate 12,657 of CAAKHG010019162.1, forward strand.
GTGTGTGTGTGTGGGTGTGTGTGCATGCGAGTGTGTGTATGTGAGTGTGTGTCTGTGTGCGGCAGAGTGTGTGTGTGTGTGTGTGCAGCAGAGTGTGTGTGTCTAAGAGAGAGAGAAAGAGTGAGAGAGAGCGCGTGTGTTTGTGTGTGAGAGAGAGTGTGAGTGAGAGAGTGAGTGTGTGTGTACGTGTATGTGAGAGTGTGTGTGTATGAGAGAGTGTGTGAGTGTGTGTGTGTGTGTGTGTGTGAGTGTGTGTGTGTGTGTGTGTGTGAGTGTGAGTGTGTGTGAGTGTGTGTATGAGTGTGTGAGAGTGTGTGTGTGCATGTGTGTGAGAGTGTGTGTGTGTGTGAGCATGTGTGAGAGTGTGTGTGTTAGAGAGAGAGAGAGAAAGTGTGTGTGTGCGTGAGAGAGTGTGAGAGTGTGTGTGTGTGTGTGTGTGTGTGTGTGTGTGTGTGTGTGTGTGTGTGTGTGTGTGTGTGTGTGTGTGTGTGTGTGTGTGTGTGAGTGTGTGTGTGTGTGTGTGTGTGTGTGTGTGAGAGTGTGTGTGTGTGTGTAAGAGAGAGTGTGTGAAAGAGAGAGAGAGAGTATGTACGTGTGTAAGATGGTGAGAGAGTGAGTGTGCGTGAGAGTGAGTGTGTGTGTGTGTGTGTGTGTGAAAGAGAGGACAAGAAATCAATTTATCTTTAGTGAAAGTGCTTGTGTTGCAGGAACAGAGACACAAGGAGGAAGAGAGACACACACGCACACTCACATGCACGCATGCACACGCGCG
>CAAKHG010019163.1:10436-34359 GCA_901007715.1 Dactylopterus volitans
CAGTTTCTCACATTGAACAGGAAGGTGAGATAAGATTGTGTGTGTGTGTGTGTGTGTGTGTGTGTGTGTGTGTGTGTGTGTGTGTGTGTGTGTGTGTGTGTGTGTGTGTGCGCGCGCGCACAGTCTTAGTTGTATCAATGCAGGGAAATTATCCCGAGGGGACCTGAACAACTGCTTCATCCCCTGCACCCCCAACGGCTGCATGGAGCTCATCAGACAGACAGGTCAGACGCGCGCACGCACGCGCACGCACACGCGCACACACACACACGCCTGCATGAAGAATAGAAAACGCATATCTGAAGCAAGAAGAACAGCGATGGTGTGAATTTTTCACCTGTGACTTCCTGTTCCTGCGTAGGTGTGTCCGTGGCGGGAAAACATGCAGTTGTGATTGGTCGGAGCAAGATCGTGGGAGCTCCAATGCACGACCTGCTGCTGTGGAACCACGCCACCGTAACCACCTGCCACTCGAAGACACCAGATCTACCTGAACAGGTGACCTCACTCGTTCAGTCAATCCACAGGATGACTGTTGTTTTTTAACTTTGTCCTCGAACACACCAACAGGACCTGAGATTTCTGGGAGCTTTGGTCTAAAACACCTCATGACCTTAGATACTTGACTTTCCCACTGTTGTTACAGACACGTGAACTAACCACAGACACTCCACTGGCCCACTGTGTGAAGATACCATTCCTGCGTGGTGACGATGATGCGTTTCCTCTGCGTGATGACGATGATGCGTTTCCCCTGTGCAGGTGGGCAGGGCCGAAATCCTGGTGGTCGGCGCAGGCCATGCGGAGATGGTGAGGGGAGAATGGCTGAGGGAAGGATCTGTGGTCATCGACTGTGGAATCAATCACATACCGGGTAATATTCAATGCACTTATGGTTCTGTAACTGCTGAGCCGTTTCAGTAAAATCATGCGCGCTGTGATTGGTGTTGAAGGCGGAGCTTTGAATCTGATGGTAGAGCACTACAACTGTCTGCACTGATCCGTCTCTGTGTGACCTCTTACCTCTGTGTCATCATGCCTGGCAGATGAGACAAAGCCCACCGGGAAGCGGGTGGTCGGGGACGTCCATTATGCCTCAGCCAATCAGAGAGCAGGATACATCACCCCTGTTCCAGGAGGAGTGGGGCCGATGACAGTGGCCATGCTTATGCAGGTATGATTTCATATTAAAAGGAGCAGTTTCAAAACTTCATGGGACACGATGCTTGCCACAACACGCCCGCTGGGACACTGACAGGAAATGGAGCCACGCCACCAAAGCCCCAAACATTTCAGCCATCAGTTTAGCAGTTCACCATTAAGAACTCATTTTGATTGGCTGGCTGTGCACCGGCCGGCCGGCCAGGCAGGCAGGCAGGCAGGCAGGCAGGCAGGCAGGCAGGCAGGCAAACGCTGGAATGACTTGCATATCGCAGAGAGCAATCTGGCAACGGCTCCAGTGTGGGGCCGGCTTAAATAGCGAGAGGAGCAATTAACGATGACAGGTGCAGCGAATACAGGCAGATGAGGTGGGAGTGGCAGAGCAGAGACAGAGCGTGACACCAGACACTCGATGTTCAGACCCAACTGCTGATCCCTGTCTTTTAATTAAAGGCCCATTAATCATCAGCTCTCGGCAGAACTGTTTCACTCTCATGTTCAAACCTTCGTCCAATCAGAAGGCAGCTTTCTGACAGCTGTGATTGTGGTGTAACCACACACAGCAGATGTCTAACCAAGAAGATTTGGGCTGTGTTCTGTTAGCAAAAGAGGTTCTTGACTGGTGAAGGTCTGGTGTTTCTGTTCCAGAACACGGTGCGAAGCGCTCAACGTTTCCTCCTGAAGAAGCAGCCGCAAAGGTGAGGCTGCAGGAGCTGGTCAGAGCTGCATGACCACGGCGGCGGGTCCACATGAAACCAGGGGTTGTAAGAATAAAGTCAGCTGCTGCTCAGACACATGCTTGATTCCAAGTCCATGCGCTGAAGTCTGAATGACCTGATGGGCTGAAGTCTGAATGACGTTCTTACTCACAAGATATAACTTTCTGCTCAAAGTGATGTGAAGTTTCATTTGGGAGCTTCATCTTCAAACATCTGCCACCTCATCCAGCTCATGATGATCACAAGAGCTCAGCCAGAAGACAGCTGGACCTGTGCTGGTGGTTGATGCTTCAGCTTCATCCAGAAGCTTCTTCAGCTCTAACAGGCTGGTGGAGAGTCGCAGCTGTTTGACCTCTAGAGGGATGCTGATGACTGGGAAGTTGTTCAGTGTGCCGGGGAGTCCTGCACCACCTCAGGCCATCATGTGAGCCAAGGTGAGGCTCATTTGAATCATCAATGACTGACATGATGGTCTAGGTGGGCCTATGACGCAGGTGACCTTAACGACCCTCGGGTGGCCTTAGCGACTCCCCATGTATCAACAACTCCACCTGAGAGGAGAAGAAGAAGCTTCTGGGTAAAGGTGAAGCATCTTCAATAACCAGCAGAGGTCCAGTTAGCTTCTGTTTAAACTTGCTGGATTTCACAAATTACTGTAAGCAAGTACGGTGGCCCGGAGGGGCAAAACACACCTGAACAGAAAAACATCATGGCCAGTCAGGTCAACAATCTTCCAGCCAGAAGATTTTCCTCTTTTTAAGAATTATGTTCATAGCGGCCTTAAACCGGTTTCATGGTAAAATCAACGTTAATGGTCAATCAAAAAAATAAAGCTGCTCACGCCAAACTCAGCTACTGGTGCCTTCAACTGGCCACCAGCAACAGCTGACCTTTGAACTCCACAGCAGTTCTGTGTGTTTTGCGACCAGCTGCTGACGTCATGGAAACAGCAGCAGAGAAAAAAAAATCTGCTTCCTGTCAGGATCAGATTATCATTCATTCATTCATTCATTCATTCATTCATTCATTCATTCATTCATTCATTCATTCATTTTTTGGGGATTATTTTTGATATTTATATAGTCATTTATAAACTCATTTCATTTTTAATTTTCCCTAACCCTACTTGTTTTAGTCACTTATGTTTTCTTATATTCTTTAATATATTCATTATATGGTCTTATTCTTATTCATTAATTTACTTTGTTTAATAAAGATAGCAGAACTTTGTTGTTTTAAATTTAAAGAGAATATAAAGTGATCATCCAGAGTCATGAGCTGATCTACCAGATTTTTTTTATTTCTGCTTGTCAAGAAAAATGAAATGATTAATAAAAACAAAGAAATAATCCATAGAATAATTCAACAACAAAATTAAAAAAGAAAATATGGAATTGATAACTAAGCAATATTATCATAAACTGATAGTAATTAAAAACATGTATCACTGATTTGCTATAAACGATTGTGAGGTTGAAGCAAAAACGTTCCAACATTTCAGTTGGTTTGACAACGGCTGGCAGTCAATCACTCAGCTGACTGACAGCCGTGTGATGTCATCAGACCGCTACAACCATTAATCAGGCCCATTGGTGGGTGAGAGTGAGGTTGGCTCTGATTGGGTCCTAGAAAAACTCCACCTGATCAAGTCATTATTTCTGCTTTGGATTGATGGTTCATCATAAGGACTAAATCCCGCTTTTAATTTGCAGGTTTTGCTGAATGGCCACACGATGACATGTTTGATAAAGATTTATGTCCTCCAGTTTCTTCCTCTGTTTCTCTCAGGGCCAGTGATGAATCCAGTTCTGTCTGTTCCAATCCTGATTGGAAGGGACAGAAGATTCACAAGAAATGACATAACAGCAGATGCTGTTTGCACACAGGAAGCCAACAGTGGTTTGACTGTGGCATCATGCTGGAACTGGTTTGAACTGGTTTGTCAAGTCAGCTGATCATCTCTCCAAACATGCAAATTTCACGGCGGCTACTTTTTACTTGGCATGCAAAGACGCCATCAGTGACGTCCCCAAAAAAAGAACCTTCTCACCCAGCTGTCACGTCCCGTCACGTCAGGCCACCGTGGGGATAGCAGTCGCGTCACACAGCCACCACAAAGTCTCACATTTACAAACCATTATCACCATCATCACCTGACCTTAACTATGTTGCTATTGTTACCATGACAACGAAGTGCGCCGATCTTTAAAGAACTCTTAAATTTGAGCCCAAACTCACAGACCTAACCAGACCTTGACCAGGACATCAACACGTCACCAAACCAGCAAACGTCATATTTTAGTGGCGTTAAACTCCATTAAAATTCTTGACGATGTCACAAATGTCGTAACAAGCATAAAAATCCATCCAGAAAACAAATGTTTGTAATAAACATGATTCACAAGAAAATGCAGTTTAGTTGGAATGGAACTGAGGAGTCACTTTAGTTGTGTTAAAACATAATTTTTAGAAAACACGGTTGAATCATTGTTCAACAGTTGTCAGTGAAAGATGACAACTCAACGTCACGCTTTGCACAAACTCATCTCTCTGCTTCAAAATGATGATCCAAAAGTTTTTTGACAAAAAAATAAAATCACTTGGTGGCCTTAAAATGTCCTCATTTATTACACAGAGATCGATGAATATGCAGGTCTGGCTCCGCCTCTATCTGTTTAGCTAGTTAGCTTGGTTGTTAGCTTGCAGCACCGCCTCCTCTTCTTCGTAGCTTCGTATGATTCAGAAAGCTCCGCCCTCATAAGTAGTCATGATTCGCTCTTTGTGTCCAGGACTGTTGGGGGTGGTTTTCCTGAGACATTCCTCTTTTTCACTGTCGATCCAAAGCCAGAATCTCTAGATCTCTTGAGATGGATCCATAATTATTCCACATGCGTGATGTGTTGTTACAGTCGTGGGGGCATGTGAAGCTCTGATCTAACTTCCTGGATGTGTGTGTTAAAGAGGTCGTAGCCGCTGCTGCTGACGATGTGTGACTCGGTCACTGTGACACACTGACTGACTCGGTCAGTGTGTCAGACAGAATCGGACACACTGACCGGGTCCTTACTCAACTGCTCCGTGGCGGCGTTCACCACAGCTCGGACCATCGTGTGAGCTGCCTGAACCAGCTGCAGCTCGCTGTGATTGAGGCCGAAGAAGTGGAGGAGTTGGCTGCCGCTGTTCAGGACAGGGGAATCCTCAGACGATGCCACGATGTTGTTGTCATACGAGTCGTAGAAAACCTCGTCTTTCTCTGAAGATGTGTTGCCATCGTCTGCATCCATCCACATTATTGGACTAGATATCTCCTCGGCCTGTGCGTTCATCTCAGCTGTCATTGTCACGAGGTCCAGGCTTCTTCCACGTCCAACAGTGGCACATTTGTGTCTAACAGGAGAACCTGCCGCCCCCCCACTCTTCATCCTATCCTCCAGATGGACGGCAGATGACCGGCTCCCGGTCAGGAACCTTCGCAGTTTTTCCCTGAAGGTCGGTGACGTTTCTTCTTTGTCTTTCTTTGTGAGGCTGCTCCTCTGCTCCAGATTCTGACTGCCCTTCCTCTCAGCATTTGTGCTCTGTGGCGCCACTTCTGGCAGAGCAAAATCCAAAGTTCTCTCAGCATCCCTCTGTTGCTTCTTTACACAAGCCGAGGAGAACCTCCTCCACCACCTGCTTCTGTTCACATTCTGGCTTTTGGTGCCACCTTCACCGCATGTGCCCTTGCTGGCGATCCCTCCATCCTCATTGGGTAAAATCTCCAGCTGTGCTTTGCTAATTTCGAGCAGCTCCGGACTGTCACTCAGTGAGGACTCCTCGTCGGTGTCGTTCATCTTGTTTTGCATGCCAGAGCCTTCAGCTTCTCGCTTGTCCATGTTCTTGGCCAGGCTTTTTCTCAGCAACATCCTCCGAGGACCAGACAGCTTCCTCCTCAAACCAGCCTTTTCTGCTTGGTGCGCACCTCTCATCGCCATGGTCCCTCTCTTCCAAAGAGCTAAATGGTCTTTACATTTCCTGGAGGTGTTTCGGCTGATGAACCATTTCCTGTTGTTTCCACTGACATGAAACACTCCGGAACCTGCAGAAGAGGAAGGGAACAAGAAGGAAGCAGTGGATTCAAATGATTCTGATCCATGACAGATGTAGGAGCATCATTGAACCTCAGCCATGAAGTGGAGGTTCTGCGGGTCCGACAGTAAAACAACATGCTTCTGTCTCCAAAGAGACCAGAACATGTGAATGTCCTTAACATCCATGTTAATGGATGACCTGTGTTCCTTTTCAAAAACTAGATATTATTCAAATCTATAGTAATATCTCAAAATCACTATATGTTCATGTTACAGTCACCATTTCTACTATAGTTTTGTGGGTTCACGTGGTGAAAGATATAATTTTTCAGACCCAGCAAAATCCAAACTACCTTTAAAGAACAGTTACTTTGCTTGCTTATGTTCGTAAACTAGAAAATGCATTTCCTGCTGAAAATGCCTGTGAATGCTGAAGGCAACTGTGCAGCAGAAAAGAAACATGACGGAAACTATCGATGGGGCACTTACATGTACTTAGACAAACGCATACTCTCATTGGTGAACGATACACTCATTCAACCAATGAAGGGTGGAGTCATCAAAGCCTAAAAGACATAAAAGCCAAAAGGTCACGTTATTGCATCAAAGCAACATCAGCTGACATCAGTGCATGTCTCTTCGTTTCAAAGGGTTTTTTTTGTTTTTTTTTTTGTTTTTTGAGACTGCTACATTTTGGAAAGTAAGAAGAATCACAAATGTCCATCAGAAGCTGAACATTTAGAATTTTTTTCTGCAGCTTAAAGTGTGCCAGCAAAAAGCAGGTGACTTCAAGGCATGTCAGTTCATTTTAATGGAAAAGGGATTTTTTTGGAAAACAACTTTGAAAAATGACAAAAGTGAAGAAGCTTTTCTCAAAATGCTGAACAGCGAGAAACAAATTCATTCTGCTTTGACGCAGGGAATGCAAACCTTTTCTTCTGTTCATAGCTCCATCAGGATGGCAGCCCGGCTTAGATAGACTGCATCAAAGCATGCTTGGAGGTCCATGGCTGCAGTGTAGCTGTTGAACTGCAGCTTTCCCATGTCAGTGGGAGCGACTGGCCAAACTAAAATTTCAAAGTTCTCTTCATGTGATTTTTTTTTGCAAAAGATGGCTTCAGCAGGGTTATAGCTCCAAAGCAGCGACTGTGACATGCTGGTTATTACGTCACCACTGTATGACATCATCATGACATTGTTTATACTTCTGTATGGTACATCCGAAACGTCGAAGCGGACATAATTTCCTATAACAGTAATGGTAAGGTGGTAAGAATCAGTCGTTCAACGGCGCTCCTCCCCTCTGGGAGGCGATACAGAGCACTGAAGGCCCAAACCAGCTGGCACAGAGACACTTTCCTCCTGTAGGCCATCGCTATGATCAACACTTAAAAGTCTCAGAGTCTCAGAAAACCACAGAGCAATAATTCTCTCTATGTGTAAATGTGAAAAAACTGTCAGAATATCAGCTACCTCATGTACAGTATTCATGCTCTTCATAATCCTTCCACTTCTGATAATTCTATTTGCGCTCGTCCTCAGACCTGTATATGTTGTAACATAAAGACTTGTTCGTATTAGTTAGTTTTAGTTTCATCTCATCTCATGGTCTTCGGCTTATTCCGGTTCCGGGTGGCGGCTGTGCTGGAGCCGATCCCAGCTGACAAGGGGCAAGCAACGAGTGGCCAGCTCATGGCAGGACCACATGGAGGACAGACAACCACTCACACTCGCACACACACCTACGGCCAATTTAGAGGAGCCAGTTAACCTCAGCATGCTTTTGGAGGTGGGAGGAAGCCGGAGTACCCGGAGAGAACCCACGCAGACACAGGGAGAGCATGCGAACTCCACATAGAAAGACCCCAGGCCGGGAATCCAACCTGCCACCCTCTTGCTATGAAGCAGCGGTCCTCACCACTGCACCACCGTGTTGCCCTAGTTCACTTTTCGATATTTAATGTCAAATTCTTGTATCATGATTCAAGTTAAACTGGAACCAAATTCCATCTACAGAGACGTAGCAATTCCCCCATGAGACCTTGGAAACACTCCCCTTTAATGGACGCAGCCTTGCAGTAGGGGGCCGCAGCCACCTGCCCTCACTGCTGTGTGCACAAACTTGGCCAGTAAAGCTGATTCTGAGTCTGATTCAGCAGGAAACCAATCACCTGTGACTGAGGTGGGTGGGACCTGGACTCAAAGCCTCCGTCCCCTGATGAGACTAGAGCTGAGTGACACTGCTGATGCAAGACGTCAGTGTCTGTGTCCACGATATTCCAGCTGAATTAAATTGTCAAGTCTCTTAATTTGAAGCTTCATCTCCATAAACACTGGAAACTTTGTACCTGAGCGCATCAACATCAGCATCAGCATCACGTTGATGTTTCCAGGTGACATTTTCACCCAAGATTAACAAGAAGCCGAGGAACCGAGCAGCGTAAATGCCTGAAACCCCGACAGACAATTTTTAACAGCAACATGAATGGAGGCCATGTGATTTTATTTGAAGAAAAGATGTTTGTAATTGTTATTTTCTATCTATTTATAAAATCCCTTTGCTGACAAACGTAAAAATGTTTGCTTCAATCTGAAATCATCAGAGTTGAGATTGTTCGAGTATAAGACGTAAGGGACTCAAATCTGTACAGACTCTAAATCCCACAAAGCCATGTGATTGGTGATTTTGGGCTATATAGATAATATTGACTTGGTGCCATGGTAACCAGCTAACCAGTGTTGTTCACTTAGCCTGACAGCGGCCATAAGGTTATGGCTGATCCGTGTATATACACTCTGCTCCGTCTGCTCGTCAGCGATTCGTACTATAGTTGGTCCCGCCCACATCTCCCATCATGCTCTAACCATCTTTTGATAAGTTAGCAGCGTTCTCTCCCAGATTGCAACAGTTGCTGTGTTGTCTCTGTTTATAATGTAGCGGTGATTCCTCTGACTAATAAATGTTCATTGCTTGACTGGTTAAACGTTCTGGACAGGTGGACCAACGACATGAGACTGTCACAGTCAGCATGGCTGGGCGGCTGAAGCCCTCTGCTGGACACCATCTGCCACTGCAACCATGCAGTCTTCTGATTTCATGTCCCAGCTTAAATGTAGATGAACAGAAGTATTTCATATTGGTGCTTATCAACAATTTTCTCGTCAACATCTGTGACACAAAAATATGGGCTGGTAAATTGATCTGGCTCTTAATGCAGATCATTCATAATAAATGACTAATTATTGTGTTTATCAAGTTGCTTTGTGCAACAATTTCAGCAAATATTTACAAAACACTCTTCCTGCACAAGAATGGTTCATAATTACATTCAACATTTATAGAAACATCATATTTGCTATATTAATTGTACCGAACCCGAACCAAGAGGACAAATGTTCTGCAAAAACTCGGGTTGGAAAAAGACATTTATTTACAAAACTTTACTGTTCCATCGATGAAAAAACAGACTTGTTTTTACAAAACATCTGAACTTTTTACAGTGAAACACTGGACACAACAAACTGTCACTTGGACCTCCGTCAACCAACAATCGATCAATGCCTGCTGAGTGAGACGCCACTGAGATGATTGGCTGATGTTAAAAAGCGATATATTCTCATTTTTCTTCCTACTGTGATGCCCCGTGACCCTTTCAAAATAAAGGCATATAATAAATGATGGCTGCTTCATGAGAAAAATATCAAATGCAAAGAAAGATTTTAAAAAAGTGCTTCATCCATTCGATCACACACGAAATCTCACTGGGTGGAATTGAAAGCACCAGCTGGTTGGTTCTGGTTTTCAGCATTTAGTGTTTTATTTTTATATTTCAATGTTGCATCCAAACTTTCAAACTTCATTGCTCATTCAAACCAGCAAGTTACTGAGATTCATGTGCGACTAATAAAACTGATGTCTTATCACATAGATTCTGTCTGTTCTATGGTCATTGTTCTTATTTGTTTGGTGGCAACACACATTGTTGTCTATTTTTTTTTTAAATCTTTTTTGGTGATTTACAAAACAAAATGCAAACATTGATTGGAAATATTTTATGGTAAAAAGAAATGTTAAAACCGCTCTTGCCGTTACTTTGAAATAGTTCAATGTTCTGAATTCTTCATTATAACATACATGAAGACTTTGAAGTGGCACCTTGCATTAGCAGCGTTTGAAATAATGCAAACAGTTCTTTGAATATTGCCAATAACATTAACAGTGAATATTAGTTGTACATAGTAGTAACAATTTTCCCCCCAATATCATATATATATATATATATATATATATATATATATATATATATATATATATATATATATATATATATATATATATATATATATATATATATATATATATATATATATATATATATATATATACGATGGCGCTCAAGGATGCCATTGTGTTACAAACTTTTACTTTGAAAACCTTCTCAGCATTGGGAATGAAATTTCATATTAATCCCTTTAAAATCAGCTTGAATCTTCGACACCATAGATTCCAATTTGAAAATGAGAAAAAAATACACACTTTTATAAATAATTAAAAAAAAAACATTGATATTGTTTTGTGTTTTGAAGTGGGAGATTATTTTCATGTCAAACGGACGTTTATTTTCTGTCAGTGAGAGACGATGTTTATTAAAAAAGTTCATTCAGAATCAATCTGCCACCTCAGCGTGATCGGTGATCCGGAAAAACACAGTGACAACCGGCCAGCAGGCCACAGGAAGGCCCCTGATGTCTGGCCAGCGTGGAAGGGGCAGTTACAGGGGCAGCTGAAGGGGCAGTTACAGGGGCAGCTGAAGGGGCAATTCAAGGGGCAGTTGAAGGGGCAGTTAAAGAGGTAGTGGAAGGGGCAGTTAAAGGGGCAGTTACAGGGGCAATTCAAGGGGCAGTTAAAGGGGCAGATGAAGGGGCAGTTACAGAGGCAGTTGAAGGGGCAATTCAAGGGGCAGCTGAAGGGGCAATTCAAGGGGCAGTTGAAGGGGCAATTCAAGGGGCAGTTAAAGGGGCGGTTACAGGGGCAGCCGAAGGGGCAGTTACAGAGGCAGTTGAAGGGGCAGTTGAAGGGGCAGCTGAAGGGGCAATTCAAAGGGCAGCTGAAGGGGCAATTCAAGGGGCAGTTGAAGGGGCAGCTGAAGGGGCAATTCAAGGGGCAGGTGAAGGGGCAGCTGAAAGGGCAATGCAAGGGGCAGTTGAAGGGGCAGTTAAAGGGGCAGTTGAAGGGGCAGTTACAGGGGCAATTCAAGGGGCAGTTAAAGGGGCAGCCGAAGGGGCAGTTGAAGGGGCAGTTAAAGGGGTAGTTGAAGGGGCAATTCAAGGGGCAGTTGAAGGGGCAGCCGAAGGGGCAGTTACAGAGGCAGTTGAAGGGGCAGTTAAAGGGGCAGCCGAAGGGGCAGTTACAGAGGCAGTTGAAGGGGCAGTTAAAGGGACAGCTGAAGGGGCAGTTACAGGGGCAGTTGAAGGGGTAATTCAAGGGGCAGTTACAGGGGCAGCTGCAGGGGCAATTGAAGGGGCAGTTTCAGGGGCAGCTGCCGGGGCGGTTGAAGGGGCACTAAAGGTGACGGCGGTTTGAAAGACGATCAGCAGGAAGTGGCCCAGAGCGCCGCGGCGCGCCGCGCTCACATGACTGAGTCAGGAAGTTCACACATACACCTTCACGGGTACATCAGAGGACACAAACATGACATCACAACTTGCCACAACATCTGATGACATCACTCCACCGCCACGCCGTCCACGCTCTCCTGGGAGACCTCCGAGTCCAGCGAGTAGCAGGAGCTGCCGTTATCCTGAGCGTCCCTGTTGGCCTCTTCCGACAGCGCGGTCGAGCCGGCCACGGCCCCGCCTCCTCCCCCGGGCTCCGCGGCGCCCTCGCAGAAGTGGGCGGAGGCCTGGAAGAGCTGGCTACAGAGGCGGTTGTAGCGGTGGTAGCGTGACGGTTTCCCCGTGTGGGTGTACATGTGCTCCTGCAGCTGGCTCTTGTGGGAGAAGCGCAGGCTGCAGACGGCGCAGGCGATCTTACGTTTGCGCGAGTGCATGACGGCCGGCGCCGGGCTGGTCCCGCCCCCTTCTCCGCCCCCCCCTCGGCTCCGCCTCAGCTCAGCCGCCAGCTGGTTGGCGAGCGCCTGGCTCTGCCGCAGCGCCTCCTCCAGACACCCGGCGTCCAGCTGCTCCCGGCCTCCCGGCGGGCCCTCGTCGCCGCCGGCATCCAGCTCGCCGCCCTGCGAGAGCCCCTCCATCAGGCGGGCGGGGTCGAGGGCGTGGCTGAACAGGTGCTCCCGCAGGCCCTCGGGGGAGGAGCAGCGCTCGCCGCAGCGAGGACACAGCAGGACCAGCGGCCGCTCTTTGAACAGCAGACTCTGGCTTGGGCTGCTGCCCTGAGCTGGAGACAGAGACCCCGCCCCCTGCCCTTCCTCGCCGTCCTCACCATCCTCCTCCTCCACCTGCTCCTGCTTGATGCGGGCGGAGATGTCCGAATCGTCTCCGGACGCCACGGAGCAGACGTTACGCAGCGCCGAGGCCTGATGGTCCGACTGGACGCCTTCAAGCCCCACGGCCAGGGACAGCTGCGAGTGGGACCGACCGCCTCGCCGCGCCTCCTCCGGAGCGCCGCGGGACACGCCGGTGGTCTTGGAGACCGCGGGGGCCTCCTTGTTGGCCAGCTGAGACGAAATCTGGATGCCGTACAGGTTTGACATGCGGACGGCGTCGGCGGCGGCGTCGGCAGCACCCTCGCCGGGTTTCCGGCACAGCTGGTAGGCGTGAAGGAACTTGATGCCTTCCTGCAGACGGCTGTGATCCACCGGCTGTTTGGGACACATGCCGGTGTACATGATGTGCAGCAGGTAGCTGAAGACGTCTGGCTGGATGTCTGTGGGCTGGATCTTAATACACTCGCTGACACACACACACACACACACACACACACACGCACGCGTGCTTTTTATAATAATAATAACAAGAACAAGAACAAAAGAGTACTGAAGGTGAATTCCAGGCTTTCATTGGGGTTCCCCCTTCCGACCTGGACTGGTGGATGAAGATCATCTTGAAGTAGTTGGAGAAAGCAGCTAAAACTGCTCGGTGGGCCTTGAAGTAGACGTTGCCGATGGCGACGGTGCAGTCGCACAGGAAGCCGAACTCTCGCTGGACGTTGAGCTGCTGCAGCAGGAAGAGGCTGTGAGCCGACACCTCCATGACCCTGACACACACACGCACACACACGCACGCACACACACACACACACCGCTGATCAGACGCTCCTGAGGATCCATTCTTATTGGTCATCTCTGTTACGTTCATTTAGGGAGCCCGCTGCTGGATCTTAGAGACGTTCGTCTCCATCGTCTTAAAGGGCCAGTGATCAGGTTGGAGACTCCACCCTCTCCAGCCACCATCGCTGTGGGCGGGGCCTCCTTCTTTCAGCTTCACCGTAAATATGCAGCGTTTGCAAAAAGCTGTTTGATCTGGCAGCTGCGTGTCACTTAGATTTGGAACAAGACACCCGGATCCCTGTGCGCCCGGCAGAGCTCCGCCCCCCCACAGCCCTGCCCAGCCAAAGTCTGTTTTGGAGTTAGTCCTCTCATGGCAACATAAAGCAGCCAACGGTTTACCTGATATTCATTTGTTAAGCCCCGCCCACAGCAATTCAGTCCCTCCCCCAGCGGAGACGCTCCTGCCTTAAACTGAGCGCGTGCAGATGTCATTCAACAACAAAAACACCCCCTAAAAACTAGTAATGGCAGCTGTGTGTGTGTGTGGGTTGTTTTTGTGTGTGTGTGTGTGCATTTTAAAGTTGTGAACATGATGACATCACACACAACAGGAGGGCTCCGTGGAGCACAGTGACGTCACTCTGTTATCTCCAACCAGCGCAGCACGTGCAGTCACGCGCATGCAGGATACAGGTGAGCGGGAGGTCACGGCCTCTGACCTCCGTGAAGGTCATCTGCACCTGAGCACGCGCATGCGCGTGCGCGCAGGCCTGCTGAGGGGCCGGTGGGCGGGTCAATCCAGATGGAAACAAACGCTGCGGCGCGTGCCTGCGGATCAAAGAAACCCGCGCGACCAAACAACAACGCGGATGCGCGCGTGCACGGTCCCGTCGGGCTCGCGCGCCCGCGCAGCCTCCATCCTCAGCCTCATTCACATTCAGCAGCACGCGCGTCCTAATTCACCGACACGCACACAGACGCGCGCGCACACGCGCCCGCCCCACGCCCCACGGAGTGTGTGAGCAGCGCACGCGCGCCGCGCCCGGTAATCGGCGTCTCACCGCAGAAATGTCAGATTGTCGTCAGACTCTGGAGCCGATTTGTTTCTGCACCGCCGATCTCGCTGGAAACCGCGTCACGTCTCGCGAGAGGACGCGACGGGGGTCACGTGAGCCAACAAACGCGACGAAGGATCAATAACTGATCGATAACTGAAACCTGATTATAGTTTTATTTTTGATAGTTATTACGTCGAAATTATGATATATAAATACACAAAAAGACACAAGAACACAAAACCCAATAAAGGTGATATTTTGTAAAAATCATTAATAATAAAGTGAAAGTGACCATAACGAGGACTCAGATTATTCACTTTGTTTTTGTTATAAATACTTAACCTTGTTGTTAAATATAAGAATACATTTTACAGCCGCTTCCGTCCAGCTACACGAAACATTACGTTAGAATTTATTCAGCTAGGATTTTCAAAATAAATGTCTAATGTTCCTTTTAAGGCGTTTCCTCGAGTATGAGGCCTTTTTGTGTTTGACGCCGCTGCTTTGTTTGAAATGAGTGGAACATTCTAATCCGTGTTTTTAAATTCCTCTGCATTTATCTACACTGTAATTGCCATAATTATTTTTGTTACGACTTTTTTTAATTCTGAGGCACATATAAAACATTTAGGTGATAAG
Organism: Dactylopterus volitans; assembly: GCA_901007715.1. NCBI lineage: Eukaryota > Metazoa > Chordata > Actinopteri > Syngnathiformes > Dactylopteridae > Dactylopterus > Dactylopterus volitans. The sequence goes on from CAAKHG010019163.1 coordinate 25,307, forward strand.
TCGGCTACAAAATCAAGACAAACTGAACTGCTTATGATGAATTACAAGTGTCACAATGCTCACTCGCATTTGTCATAATTTGAATGGTTATGATTTGTTTCCTGATTCTCTGTGAGTCCTCATTTGAATTTAATGTGTCGATTTATTGCAGAAACAACTTCCGTTACACGAGTTACATTGGTGAATGTGCTAATAAATAAATATTAGCAATCATTCAGTCCACACTTGTTTCAATGGATTCAACTCGTTAACACTGTGTACAAATTTTTAGGAACCAAAATCGTGATGTGGTTAACTTTATTTTGAAGGTTATCATTTTGACAGACGGTGCTTCCTGTTATCGTTCGTGACTTCCGCTCTTGACGAATCGGTAGTTTGTGCGGAAGTTGTTTCATCCAGCAGGAGAAGCAGAAGAAGAAGACGAAGAAGAAGAAGAAGAAGAAGAAGGCGCCTCTTCGACGCAGCTTTCCGCCGGAGAGGAGCCTCCCTGAGCCGCGGAACCTCCGCACTTCGCCCGCCGACAAGCCGCAGCTCCTCCGCCGGTCTCCGGTTCTCACGGTGAGTTGACGCCATTTGTGTCCGCGCCCCCGAGCTGCGTGGCTGGGAAAAGCCCCCGCGGCCTGCTGAATGCGGGTGGCAGTGCGGGGGCGGCCAGGATGTTTGCGGGACAGCTACGACGGTCAATGCGCCACACGGGCAGCGTTTGTATTTCCTGTGAGGATTTTCAAAGTAAAGTGCATGTGGACAAAGCCAAAGGACTTCGTGAGTCCGTCGTGTTGGCGTGAAACTTTCGACCGTTTTCCGGTTCACAGCGAGGCAAACAATAACATGTTGTATTGAAACTGTCACCTGGAACCGCCGTCTGTTTGTTAAAATGGTTATTAAACTTCGGTGTTTTGTTTCGGTGGGCTGCTCGTTGTGACTTCCGGTTTTCTCGACGCTAGCAACTGCTAGCTTTCCAAAAGACAACAGTGATCTCCATCTTAGCTCGGCGGTGTGTCCGGCCTCTCTCGGCCTCATCCCGACACTCTTCACCCTCGGCGGCATTCTGCAGGAGACCGAGCCGAGAATGCGTGACTGTGGCGACCGTGGCCCAACGGGGGCCCGGCGGGAGTCCATGGGGATGCTGGGGGCTGAAATGGCACAGTTTTTACAGAAGTTTGGTGTAACAGTTGAGGTGAAGACTGTCTAAACAATACAAAGAGAATTCCAGCACATTGATTTGTCTTAATCTGAAGTTTGGGTTGAAGCTGCTGCTGGTTCTTTTGCGTCGAAACCTGAACCGGACCGGAGCCTCTTCTCTGCTGCACCAGCGGTCATGTGTCAGTGTAACGCCCTCATACATGCGTTCACCAACAGGCTCGTGTGTGTGTGTGTGTGTGTGTGTGTGTGTGTGTGTGTGAACCACGCGTGTGATTACTGTGATCAGATGTCACATGATCTGATTATTACATTTGCTCCAAATGAGTCTGCAGGGCTGCAGATAAGCATCAGCTCCACCGCCGACTCCAGAGTCCTCAAAATCAAAAATGTGATGTTGAAAAAAACTATTAAACTGATTAGCAAAAGTTTCATCAGGGAACTCGTGTTCTGATCAGGGTTCTCTCTAACAAGCTCAAGTGGTGGCAAAACTATTAAACCAATCAGCTCCAGTTATTGATCTGACATGAATGAAGGCTGCTCTAAAGGGAAAACGTCTCACTCTGCTGGAGTTGTTGGGGCTACGGAGACGGTCGGTCTGCGTCAGAGTGGAGCGTCTTACCTTGAAATAAACTGGATCGTTGCATCTTCAGTGACTGTCGGGAGGGGCATGAAGGAGAGGAGGTGTTGTGACCATAGACATATATTCATATACACGCGTACACGTCTATGGTTGTGACGGGCCGCTGTTGCTGGTGAAGCCACAGAAGCACCAAGCTGAATGTTTTTTTTGCTCTGCTTCGTTTTGAGCCTTTGAGAGTCCAAGTTGAATCGGAATCACAGTGTTAATGCTATTTTATCTTTTAAACTCCTACGAGACTCGTTGAGCCATCTATATAACTCAGAGTGCTGTAGGTAACATCAAAATGGTAGAACCATCCAACAAAGTAAAATTAATGGGAGTAAAAGAAAAATGACTCTATGATAAACCTTCCATTCAACAAATGTAAAAGGAAAAAAGAGGGCTGGGGGCTGAGAGGTGAATTGTCTGATGAGGCGAAGCTTCCAGACTTCCAGGTCTCTGAATCACTCAGGCCAGATCTTGATGAGTCATGCTGGGACGGTGGGACGGTCCCTCCTCACTCAGCACAGCCAACTAAATGTTATGAAATGTCATAAAAGTGGAACAGGCAAAGAAAGCATGTGTTTATTTGCCCCGTGTGTTTCCCTCCGTGTCCTCTGCAGGGCGATGGCGAGGCTGAGCCACAGCGATCATGTCCTCCAGCAGCTCAACAACCAGCGTGAATGGGGCTTCCTGTGCGATTGTCTCATCGCCATTGGCGACATCTATTTCCGGGCACACAAGGCTGTCCTGGCAGCCTGCAGCTCCTACTTCAGAATGATGTTCATCCGGGACCAGCAGGGGGCGGGGCGGCTGGACCTCAGCAACATGCAGATCAGCGCAGAGTGTTTCGACCTTATCCTGCAGCTCATGTACCTCGGGCGCATCGTCGTGGGGAGCTACGAGTTCGACGAGCTCAAGGCATCCATGGCGTACCTTCAGATGTACTACATCCCGGACTCGCTGGAGGACCTCAGGGACATCAGGAGCTCCAATCTCACGCCATCCTCCTCTGCATCCTCGTCTTCCTCGTCCAGCTCCTCTACCGGTCCTGCCAGCAGCAAGATGATGTTTGGAGTCCGCATGTACGAGCAGCAGAGGCCTGCTGCGCCAGAGGCAGAGCATTTACCAAAAGCTGTCACCAGCACTGCCGGGCGTCCGGGCGCCGCTGCTACCATCAGCCGACCAGTGGTAGTGGAGGAGGCGGTGAGCGCTCCTCTCATTGTGGTACCGCCTGCGGTGGACGGAGGACTCGAGCAGCCGTGTGATCTGAGAAAGAGATCTGGAGGGAGGAGTTCAACTCTGAAGGACCGCCCCCGGTTCGGCCGCACCTACACCTGCGACGACTGCGGCTTTGTGTTCAGCTGCGAGAAGCTTTTGATCGAACACATCCTGACCTGCACCAACCGGAAGGCCTACCACCCTCCGAGAAGTAACGCTGAAGGGGACAACGACTCAAGCAAGGCAGAGAGCTCAACCTCTGAGAGCGCAGAGGACCACAGGATCATGTGCAAAGGTGAGGAGGACTGGCCTGAGGCCAAGGTGGACTCAGACCTCGCTAGCCGCTCGGTGGCTGCTGGTACGGATGGCGAGCCCGGCTCCACCAGGAGCGTCTCCATCAAGAGAGAACCAGAGGAAGGCGCGTTCCCTGAGATCGAAGTGGTCCGCGTCGGCGAACACGCCTCTAGAGACTGCAGCGCACAGTTCGGCGACACCACACGGAAAGACTTGCTGAGGGAGAAGAGAGGACCGGGTCCCGGTGCCGAGCCAGAGGCCGGCGTCTCGGGAATGGAGAACAGCAGCGAGAGCCACATGTCAAGCAGCGAAGATTCAGGAATCCCGGCAAAGCTCCGCAAGGTCAAAGACGAGAAGCCGGATGCCGACTGCACCCCCTGCGAACTGTGTGGCGCGCTGTTGACGGAGGAAGACAAGTCTGCTCACTACTTGTCCAATCACATGGGCCATATATGCGCCTGTGGGAGGTGTGGCCAAGTGCTGATCAAAGGACGACAGCTGCAGGAGCACGCTGAGCGATGTGGTGAGTCCAACGGCGGCGAGTCGGATTCCCACGGGGAGGATGAGGCATCCCTGCTGGAGGAATCACAGGGGATGGAGGAGGGCCTGCTGGAGGCGGCCGACCTGACCTGCCCTCACTGTGGCCTGTTGTTCCAGAACGAGAGCCTGGCGCTGGAGCACGCCCTGGCCTGCCACGACCAGGAGTTGTTCCGCCCGGTGCTGCTGGACGAAGGCGGCGAGCCGGACCACCGCCGCAAGCACTTTTGCAGCATCTGCGGCAAAGGCTTCTACCAGCGCTGCCACCTACGGGAGCACTACACCGTCCACACGAAGGAGAAGCAGTTCACCTGCCAGACCTGTGGGAAGCAGTTCTTGCGCGAGCGCCAGCTGAGGCTGCATACCGACATGCACAAAGGCATGGCGCGCTACGTCTGCCCCGTCTGCGACCAGGGAACCTTCCTGAAGCATGACCACGTCAGACACATGATCTCCCACCTGTCGGCCGGGGAGACCATCTGCCAGGTGTGCTTCCAGATCTTCCCCGGTGGGGAGCAGCTGGAGAAGCACATGGATGTCCACCTCTACATCTGTGGCGTCTGTGGAGAGAAGTTCCGCCTCCGCAAAGACATGAGGAGCCACTATAACTCCAAGCACACCAAGAGACTATAGGAACGACCCAGACGTCCTCTGCATTTATACCAGATTGTTACTAAAAAAGCCATAAATGTGAGAACAAATGTATGCACTTGAACACCAAAAAGACACCTTTTTGATCTGCACTTTTGAAGTATATGCATAACCTAAAGGGGGCGTTCATGCTGCGAGCGGCAGGGCCGATGGTGGTGGGAGGGGCCTCTGGCAGGTGTGTAACCGTCTGCAGCTTTTTACTTTGCTAAAGCAACACGACAAGAACACGACGGGGGAATGCTTCCCTCATGTCGGACGAAAGCTGGAATCAAATTCTACTGATGGATTTGCGGTGTGGTTGTGTGAGGTGCTGATGGGTAATGGCTGTATCAGCTGCACGCGCTGAGGTTGGTCAAGTCTGTCTGATGTTTATATCCAAGAAGCACAAATCACGTTGCCTCAGTGAGATTTAGAATCTTTACATTGAGCGCCCCCCTGCCCCCCATTGACCTTTGACCTTCATTTCGACCCAGAGGACATCACCAAATCAAAGTATCTCCACCTGAATGAATCGCTGGGGGCGGGTTAGGGTTGGGTAACCCTAACGCACCAGATGGCCCTTTTTGTTTGGAACTACATTTTTCAAACCTCAACATTCCTACGCCGCCGATGGGCTTTGACAGGCATGAAAATAGTCAAATGATACCAAATGCTGCACGCGGATATGGATTCATATTTTGGGTTAAACCCTGTGAAGTAGCGAAGACACATTTTCTCAGCGTTCACATCCACAATGACTTGGCGACTGCAGACAATACACCGATTGTCCATCAGCATCTCACAAGCACACGTTCAAAACGCCGGACTGGCCCTTTAAAAGGGGAAACAATCACACGGAAATGTCGTTGCCGGAGTAGTTCAGCCCAGGCTAACGCGGACTTAAAAACACAACGGGTCGCTGCTGCCCCTCCCAGCTAACCAGCTGCCTGAGATGTAAATCATTATTTTGAATATTTATAAAAATAAATAAGCAGGGATTTTATAAGAGGTCAAATTAGATTTGCTAAATTTTTGGACGACTGTTGAGTAATCTGTCAATCATCTCAGCGCTGGAATGTACCAAAGTCGAGTTGTCAGGTGGAGAATCACAATCTGATCACATGATCTCTGGATCTCACAGCACTGGATTTCGCTTTTTTTCTTTCTGGGTTGTTTCGCCGACTCGTCTTTTGTCCGCGGATCCGCCAGCCAGGCCTCCTACACCAGTTGCTCGGCTACTGAGCTGCTCGCGGCTTGAACGGACTTAAGGACCGGCAGTGAGCTCCAAAAGAAATGGACCTGTCCGTGGCAGCGCCCATGCCCGAGATCAGCCCACTAATTGCTCCATGAGGTGTGGACCGGTGATTAATAGCCAATAACGGTGCTCCCGCGAGACAATGGCTTGTTTGGTTTCCGATTGGAGGCGACTGCCTGTTCAATCGTCTGTTGCTTCTGCCAATATGAAAACATGGAGCTTTCGTGTTGTAGCATTGTAGTTAGTGAGCAGGCGGAGGACAGAGACCCAGTTCTGCTTTGTGATTCTTTTGGTTCGGTAGCACATCTAAACTCTTCTTCTCTGTCAGTTATTGTGCAGCTTCACCATGCCATGACACTCGCTGTCCAAAATGCCCTGTGATTGGTGCCTTTTCTGGAGCGGTGTGCCCACGCCTTTTCCCCGTCCTGCTGTCTTGGGGAGCTACAAACAGATTATGAGTACATCCGATAACAAAACACTAGAAGCGGTTTGGTACCAACATGCTGGACAAGACTGTTCTTAATCTTCTGTTACACATTTGCTCCCCCGATGCCTTATGGGCCGTGTGAAGATGCTTTCACAGTCTATGTTAAAACATCGCCACTCCTGTATGGAAACCCAAAGCAGTTCAAAACCAATCAAACCACAGAACCAGTGCAGAACCACCTTCGACCATTTTAGCCTGAACATCGTTTCAGATTGTCTACTTCCTGTCAGACGGATCGCGGGGCAGCATAAGTGAATACAGCAGGAAAATTTCACTTCTTATTTTTTACGACCTATTTTTAATGAAGGTTCAGCACTGTCTCACTCGTGTCATCTTTGCTCGTTGCTGCCTGATCAGTCGTGACGCATCAGCACAAATCCGAACGCGTCCTCCTCCAAACTCCAGCAGGTGCGTTCGGTGTCGCACGCTAGCCAAACGTTAGCGCATCATTACTGTCCGACGGTGATTTTTATCCTGATCTGCAGCCGAGCAACAAACCTGTTAGATGATTGACTGCTTGTGTGCCACTGTAACAGTCTCCCTGAGGGATGATGGAGGGATGATGATGAGCGTGAGAGGGGCGTGCCTGACCTTTGTGCAAACAAACCAACCATTTGCATATTTGTTGTGCGCTTTCATGGCAGTTTGTTTTTATGCAACTTACGAAACTATTAAAACTAATTTCTGCTTGCTACTGATGAAGCTTCTGTCGCTCAGGTCGAGATGTATCGCCTCTCACCCGAAAGGTGTTTTCTGTTCTGATTAGTGGGGAGTCCAAGGTGTGGGATCTACACAGAGAGCCATTAAGGTCGCATACGAGTCGAACAATGCAGTCTTGGCATCTGACCCTCATTCATGCGACGAGACCCTAGCAACTCCCATAGTGGATCAAGGACTCTCAGGTGACCGTGGTGACTATCGAGGGACTAATGATCCCACAAGAGGCTAAACATTTCGGACTCCCCACCATTTAGAACCAAAGATGCCCTTCAGATGAGCGGTGAAACCTGTTCAAACAACCAAAAAGGTCCAGGTGTCTTTGGATCTAAATCCCGAGGATCACCATGACCTGGATGACTGAGAACCTACCCAAACGTATTCTCAGCAGGCCACGTTGCAAATGATGCTGCCGTCACTCGACCAGTCACTTAGGGTTCAATTCAGAACGCTTCCAGTTAGGTGCGAGTGGGTGATGAAAGGTGATTGTGACCTCCCGGCTGCCTTGTTCTCTTGAATGCAACATGTCAGGTTTAATGATACCTGGTGCAACATCGGTAAAAAAATCGAGTCACCCCAACCCAAAGATTTGGTCAGAATTGAACCAATCAACAAGACCCAACGCAAGCAAGCTTAATACGACTCAAGGTCCTTCGATAAAGACTCGACACTGGTTGAATACTCGGGTCAACACAAACAATTGGCTGAATTTACTGGCAAACAACTGGTTTGATGACCAAACTGCAGCCAAGTCCAGAATCAGCTCGGATGAGAACCATTGAAAACGCCGTTCCGACCAGTGTGACTGGTCCAGGGTTACTGAGGCCAGATCAGCTTAAATTGGTTTCAGTACAATGCAGCAGAGTTTTAATTTGTTCTGATGGCGCTAGCGGGCTCAACTCAGAACCAAACAAGTCCAATAGACCACCAAAACTGGTTTAATACCAACTGAGACTGGTTCTGCTCAGTCCAGACTGGTCCAGATTCCTCACTGATGGGAACCATCACAGTTGCGATGAGGTTGCGTGGTTTAATTGTTTCATCGTGTCCACGTTTGATCACCTGAGTGACAAGAATCTCACTTTGGTTTTTGTTCCATTGGAGGTTAAAACATCTTTGGAGTTGTTAGGGTTGACCAGCAGACGACTCTGAACGTCGCTGGATATAAATGTTATTTCTTTGACGCACCCGTCAGCCCTCATTCACAACCGTCCTGATAGTCTGCTTGTATGCTCATAGGGTAGTTCAGAAATAGAGGGAATCATCATAATCGTCATCATCATCATGTGTTTTTAGTTCTCCAAGCTTTTGCTGTTTGAGGAGTGATGACAGATGATGAACTCCTGATCTGGAACGAGCCTGTTTTCTGAAGTTCTCAATAAACCAAGTGAATTTCTGTTTGTGAAGTGTGTGTTTGTCCTGTGGCTAGTTTTCCTTTTGGTCTACGATCCTACAGCTGTCTGTTAAAGTCCGGCCTCCGTGGATCAGCTTTCAGTAGCTCCTCTAGATCAAAAATCAGGTTCATTTTCCTCAAGTTAAATTGGTTGAATTCGTAGTATATATTCAGATTCTTTAACAAGGTTTAAAAATGAAACTGCAAACAGACAGAGCTGAGTACTTCCATTTCAGCAGAGTACGAATACTATTAAATGAGTACTGTGCTGTCAGATGCAGCTTCATAACACGTTCTTGAGATGTCACATTAAAATGGAACCTCACAGCAGTTTCCATTACATATTTCACATCATCATACAACTTTGAAAAAATCATCTCCACCAGCCATGACTGGAGACACTGCATACGTCTTAAAAATGTCAAATATTGACACTGGATCCGAAATAATGGAGCGAACTGAGAAGAAGACATGACTGAGAAATACACGTTAACATCAAACCGTTAAAGATATTACATGTCATGTGCTGTCTTGCAGTTAAGTGCAGCGTTTGTCTACATGGGGGAGGACTGAGATCTTCATGACAGTTTGATCTGCAGCTGCTGCACAAAGTTGAAGAACCAAATGTGAATTTGCTCTAATAAAGTTAGAAAGTTCATATTTCTTTTGATCAAGAGACACAAATCAGAAATTTGATAATTTTTCCTCCATATGTGAAATAGATTTCCTCTTCTACCTTCTCTGTGCTGTCAGTGAA
>CAAKHG010019173.1:12701-32593 GCA_901007715.1 Dactylopterus volitans
TTTGTCTATAAAGTTAGATACACTTGTTTACGGCATAATTTGGAGTAAAAAGTAGGTCTTGTGCACTAAATTTGAATATTCATAAAGGGGGCGATCACAGTGGTACTAACAAGTGGCCCGCTGCTAGCACACACAACACAGCTCCCTATTGTCCGCAGCAGTATGTCATCAACCCAGGATCAAACACCACCAACAACCACACAGCTGCAAATCATAGGCTATTGTCATCAGTCTAATTATTACAGACACGCTATGCAAGTATATACCAATACCCGCATCACATAGTATCTAGGACAGTAGTGAGTCTTCCACTCCGTCTCTCCCCTTTTTTTTTCTCTTTGGAGCTACACCGGTCTCACATTTGGCCTTTTTGGAATCCAGTTGGCAGAAATTTACTGTAGCGACAGAGAACTTTGATCTCTGCAGACACTGAAAAGGTCAGATGAAGGATCCTTCATTTGAACTGAACGAGATTAGAAAGAATTTACCTTTTCGATGTCTGTCAGCTAAATGAGGTAAGTCGTCTTGATGGAAGTACTCATAGCATGACGTCCCAAGCAGCTCTTGGGGAAGATAGCCAAGAATCGTGGTTGCTCTGTGAAAGTGAAAAAGTGAAATTTAATTAGAACTTCCATCCTTGCAACTGTACGTCACCGCCAATTAATCGCGTTGCAGTTTATATCCATTTCTGTTCAAAACATATGTAGTGAGAACTTTGAATGCACTGTATTAAACACATGAGGACTAAAATAATATGCAAAAGGTATAAAATTAAATAAATAAAAAAATTGGTTTGGTGCGAGTGTGGAGGAATGAAAAGTGTGTTAAGTTTTTCTTCTGATAAAGTAGTACGTAGTGTACACTATATTGCTACTGCTCGTTTGTTTTATAAGGCTGATTCATGACAATGTAAAGATTTAATGGGAAGATACTAGAAATGGTTCCATCAGAACAAGGAGACATTTGTGATTAATTTAAACACCTAGAAGACTTTAATTATGCAGCAAGTAATATAGGCTGGTTATTCATAAGCACAGTGGCTAATGACAAGGGCTGATTAATAAACTCCTTTCAGAATATTTTAAAAACTAAATCTACTTGGGGCCACGCAATGAAACTGCCCTGTTTATATATATTTACATATGCAACCAGAACCATACAAAAAATGCTGTGAAATTTGAAACACTGACAGAAGACAGCAACAGTTTTTTCCACCCTGTTTTATGTCTGTTCATTAACATTCCAGCATGAGCAATCAATCAAACTCGGGTTGAAACGTATCAAAAGCTTAACTTGTGTGCCAGAATTTTAATAATGGGGTATCATTGAACTCTTTGAACTATGCCGAGTTATTATTGGATTTTATGAAGTTGTTGAAAAAAAATTACCGGACCGCAAACGGGGTCCAACCTTGCACAAAATTGGCACAGATGATCCTGAGACTAAGACTACAAACATTGTCAGATGGATTTTGAGACTTTTCATCAATCATTGCCAACTAAAATTTTGGTCAAAGAGCCCAGATAGGAAGTGCAGGCACATCTTAGCAATTCTTTGGTGTATTGACACCAAACATGGCACATGGGGTTGGCACACCTTCTTGAGGGTGTGCCAAACTTTGTGTCATCACATAATATGATGTCTCATCTTGTAATGCAGAATTTCCTGATCCTGGTCCTCGGGGCACCCCATCCTACGCGCCTTAGACCCTAACACACCTAAATCAAATGATCAGCTAATCATCAAGCTCTGTAGAAGCCTGATGACAACCTATTCATTTCACTCAGGTGTGTTTGAGCATAGAGACATCTAAAACATGTAGGGTGGGAAGTGGGGAGTTGTAATGTCTAGTACATTACAACTAAAGCAAGCACAAACAGACCAAACGGTGACGTGAGCTCATGTCTTATATTCAATCTTTGACATGGATCTTGATGTCAGTGTTTGCAGCCACACTTAACATAGTCAGCAGCCATAGCAACTTTAGCATGCTGAATTGCTTCGCCCTCTCCTAACTGCCTGCAACAATATTTTTTTACTTATATTTAATGTGATTATACTACTATTCACACTGGAATAGCCATGGCCACGGCTAATCAAATGCACCACAGAACTGACAAGAAAAATCAACCCTCTTCCACCCCTTAAGTGAAATTGAATTCTACCTTTGATCGACAAAGGTGAATTTGCCATCCATGGCGTAGCGCGTGATGAACTCGGTGGGTTTAACTCGGACTTCTCCATTAACTTGGGGAGAGGCGTGGGAGTGGACACGTCCCACAGCAACCAGGCAGCTGAAGTGGGAGCTATCCTGCTTGTCTGCCTCCCCCTCGCCCTCTGGTCCTAGCTGACTGGAAGGCCAGCTGCGCATGTAGCCTGTACAGTGGACTGTGCAATACTTCTGCGACTCTGTGGGCACACGCAGACACAAATCACAAACTACATGCCAACAGTAAAACCACATAACTTGAGTCTTTGCACAGACGCCTCTTAATAACGGGGTAACGGTATATATTAGCTGTTGTGAAATCAATAACTTAAATTCTAAATGTCATTAAGGGATCTCCTAAATCATCCACTGAACGATTTCTCTACCTTTCTTTTTGGAGGTGCCGGCCTGGAATTCCTTCTCCTCCGCTTTGACAGAAATTTTGTTGCACTTCATGCGGCAGAAGAATGAGCGCCGTGCGCCTGAACACAGCCGCGCCGCACCGACTGGGAGGTCAGCCTGGACCTGCAGACCGGCTAGGGACACAACAGGAACATTAATTGTGATCTTACATACAACCACACACAGAGAAACAAAAATTAATGCTTTACTTTTTGCATCTATTAGTCGTTCGCGAGGATATAATTCAGAAGCTGACAGCTGCTCCTTCACTTTTCCCATGTCCTTAGGGTGTATGTAATCAAACAAGCTCTGTCCAATCAGCTCCGCCTGTAGGAAGAACAAATAGCTTATCAAACTGACCTAAACAAGGTTCTCATGCTGATAAAAAGAAATGCAAAAAAAACATTCTCCATCTAAAGCACCTCCTGCTGACATACAAAAAAGTTTACTGATTCTGGACTTAGGACCCCAGGGCACGCCAGATACTACGTGGAATAAACATTGGGAGGAAGTAATAATGTGGTAGAAAAAACAACAACTCATTCCTCATGGCTTTCTTTTAAGACAGCATGTGGTGAAAAATTATACATATTACAAAGTGCTCCAATGTTTACTTTCATCATCAAAGTCAGGTCAGGTGCTCCTACTTGAACAAATCTATAAAAAGGTCTACAAGAATTACAAGCGTACCACAAGTAGCACTGGCATAACTGATATACTGTATAAATCTACAAAATGTGTATATACATTGTATACCGTATATATCTCTATATATATATATATATATGTATTTACACATATACATGCTTGTTGTTTACTGGCCCACACATGGCTGGTGAGTTGACACCAGTACCAAAAAAAAACAATCTGGTGTTTTTGGGGTTTAATATGAATGAAGATGCTGCAAGTACAGAAACAAATTTAAAAGTGTTACCCGACTATAATTTAATATCTTCGTGACGGACTCTGAGACAAAAACTATTCTCCCACGATCACAGCCAACTACAAACAGGAACCCATCTGCAGCCTGCACGACAAAAACATGAGGGAGAATTGCAGGATCCAGTCAGATGACATTGTCAAGACAAAAGCAAGAGGCCACTGAACAAAGGTTTTGCATTTACATGATTTATACAAATGAATGGAAGCACATTATAACAAAGAGAAGTGAATCATAATGCTTTCTGCTTCTGGAAAATTACAAAGAGAATGGCCACATTGCCAATTAATCTAGAACTCGATGCTAGGGTTCTCAATTTTGAGATAAGATTATATACTATGAACAAAAAAAAAAAAGAGCCAAAAAGCAGATAACTTCTGGTGTTTTTGTAATTCACTGGCAGTTTACGGTGTTGTGTTATACATTTAATTTCAAAGCCATTAGCAACATCAAGTGCTGGACGTGGATGTGGTTAGCTTTGCATTGAAATACATTTATAAAGGTGACCCAAGTAATTATCTCAAAAAATCCAAGGTATTCAATTTCAATGACAGTTTCTCAAATTGGTAGCATTAGGCAGCAGTTTTGGTCAGTGGCTTTTTTACCTTTAGGACAAGATGTTTGAGCTCCTCATCAGGAAGGAATGACGGTTTGTAGTTGGCTTCAGAGAAGGAGCTTCCTGAACCTGAAAGATAGTCAGAAATGTAATGCAACCTTACACGAACAAATTTACTTTCTGTACAGGGCATGATATTCCCTCAAAAACTACTACACACTAGAGCAGCTGTGGCCAAAAGCTGCCTCTGTGCCTTGTGCTGAAAGTATTTTCCTGAACAAAATATTTGTGTGATAGGGAAAACAAACATAGAACAACTAATATTGGGCAGCATGTCCTCAGAGCTCTTGGTGACTGTTTGATAAAGTAGATCAATAAAATGATTTTCTATGGAGTTTGTTCTTCCTCATGACGGGTGTGACCCAAGTTCTTTTCATTGACTATTTAGGAGAATATGCTCAATATAATATCATGCATTCCTCACAAAATGTAAGTCAGTATCTATTATAGATAATGTTTATATTATAATCATGTATGAAGTAATTAACATGCCCAATGGCTGATGTTGGTGCTTAGCGGTGTAGAGAAAATGAACCGAGTAGTGTCCAAAACATATTTTTCATTTTGCTGCTAAGCTCCAATGACTTTAATCCACTGAAACTTTGTCGTCAACAGTAAAATGGCTTGAAAAGTAATTCAGAGTAAGGCCAGTAAGTAATTAGCAGTTATGGCCTTGGAGTGACAAAGCAGAGTTTAAGATCTGTACAGTATATCAGCTGAATCTTTGTCTCACTCAGGAGAAACTAAGCAGTGCTAGAAATGTACCTAAACACTTCTGGAAACGTATACAGGGGTTAGCCATAGCATTAAAACAACTGCATGTTTACTATACACGTACAGAATGATGTTTAAGTTGTGGATTTGCATATAATGGAAGACCAAACTATTACACTTAGGAGGTCTACACTATCTTAGCTCCTCTAGGATCACCACGCATTCCTTGGAGCAATGAGCTGGAGTCCTGCCTCTTGCGTTACTCCCATACCACTTTTTGGCTAATGTGGTTCCAGTGCTAGTTTGGAACCATTAATTACTGTCACAGCAGTTCTTTCAGTTCAGACCCCAAGTACTTGCTCTTGGCCAAGAAAAGTGGCTCCAGAGTAGCATAAACTCTTCACTGGTCTAGAATATCAGAGGCTGGGGCTGTTTGTTATGCGCACAGACCAAAGTTCAATCCCAATGTCCACCTTCGGGCATTTGGCCCTACACCCCTTAGGGTTAACTGATGTCTCCTGTGAGTGGTTGAATGTGAAACGATGCAAGGCCTCAAAATGGTATCAATAGGAATGGGACAGCACTCAGTGACTTTACCTTAATGATGCTGAGACATGTTTCGTTCCAACAGGGGTTTTGGACTCTTTTTTGTTTTATTGTTTCTCCCACCTCTTTCTGAAAAAGTGTGTTGTTTGATCAAATTTACTGCAGACTGCTCTACAAACCTCTGACCGTCGATCAACAGTCAGTTGTGTGCGTATGTAAACTTTTCAGCTGCTCCTTCCGTGCTTGTTGTTGACTTTTTTCATTGCTCATAGACCTTTTCCCCCTGGTAATGTCATGTTTAACATGCCAATTAAATGAACTGTGGGTAATTCCCTTTGGTAAGGTCTACAGAAATATGGACTTACAAAAAGTGGCCACAAAGGGTTAAAAATGCACCCACAGTGACCTGACGATTTGACACTCAGTCTGTGATGGTGGACAGCCCAAGTCTGGGATCCAGCCCAAGTCTGGGATCCAGCCCAAGTCTGGGATCCAGCCCAAGTCTGGGATCCAGCCCAAGTCTTTCTAATGACTATTCAGGAGAGTTCCATGAAGAGCAATTCTCTCCTTTTAAGACTGCTTTAATCACATTCCCAGCAGGAAACTGCCCAGTACTACAATTTGATCTGCTAACAACTTAGAAGCTCCAATGGAGCAGTTCGGAATAAAGGCCGTGCTTACTAGTTGCACTGTTGTGTTGAGCAGAAATCCGGGACAAATCAGCGCAAGCCAGTGTTCGAAAAGACACATATACAGTGACATATGTATACAGTGACATGATGACATGACTCTTTATTGGCTCTCATTAGGTTCACATGTTAATCCAAATATGGAGCAGCACTAGCACCAACCAAGAACTAGCACTGGAACCACTCAGGGCATGATGGCTGTTTAGTAAATCAGAATTAGTGGTTCTATCCACAGCTCTGTCAGAGACTGTACCGAACTGTCTTGGAGCAAAATACTGAGCACTTTATTGCTCATGATGAGGTTGACACCTTGCATAGAGGCTTCCGTCATCAGTGTTTAAGTATGCTTTTAAATGTGAGTGTGAATGGGTGAATGAGGCTATAGTATTGTAAAGCCTTTCGACTACAGGTAAGACAGAAAAGGGCTATGCATGACACCATTGCTGGCAGTGTAACTCATAACACGTTGAAGCCATTTGGCATGTTTATTTGTAATTACTGTATGTTTGTGTAGCTATTTTAGATTATAACGTCCTGTTGTTTTGCTATGACTACAAATTCGACAATGTCAAGATCAGACATCTGATAGGGTGTTGTAATGCTGCAGGTGTGGTGCCCTCAATAACCATATGAACAGGTGTTGTTCAGGAAGTGGTTGGGCAACAATTCTAAATCTGCACCACCACAAATCTCTTTAGCTAAAAGGTTGAACTTCTTTTTTGCGCTTGTTTTATGGGCTTTAGTAAAAGACCGAAAAACACGGTGAGCTCAAATGGTGGCTCATGAAAGTGCTTTTTCATGCAAATAATACAAATGTTTTGACTCTTGTCTCCTGATATCTTCATTAGTACACTGCTAACTGTTATTTTTAGACTTTAGCAGCTGAGCATGCTTACACTTTTACAAACAGGTTAGACAAGGCAAGAAATAAATGCAGTCTTGTTAGCCGAACGCTAGTCTGAAGCATAACTGAGTCAAATAAAAAAAGTCTATTATCAATAGTTGCAGAACTGTTATAAAAACTAGTAAGAATTATGAAAAAGTGATATCTTAAATTGTAATTAACCAGAATTACACCTAAATTAACTGCATCAGAGATGATAAAGTCAGAGTAGATTATTTTACATTTGCAAATGCTTGGTACCTTTGAGAGATTTGAGATGCTGCACAGCCATTCTGAGCACAGTGAGTTTGTCCAGCTTACGAGACATGGGGTTACAAGTTGGAATCATGGCTGAGAGCTTGTCAATGAGATTGTTCATTTTGTCACGTCTTCTCTTCTCTATTTGGCTGTGTGGTTCCCTGCAGAGACACAAAAGCAGACATCATTTAGAATAACTCGAAGAAGCTTTGTCCTTTCACTTTACAGACCTCTATGCCAGTAAAATGCAACTTATGTTGTTCGATGTTCACTAAGAGTGTTGGGGGTCAAATACCTGAAGCATTTAATTTTGACATGTTGGTCCTCTCCATCTGACCTGTGGAGAAAACGCAGTTCAAAATGTACTTTTAGTAAATGACAATATATGAATGTACATTTTCACAAAATGTGCAGGTCAGTTCTGTAAGTTTAATTACATTGCACCTACCCGTTTTGGTCATCTTCCATATCTGCATCAGTGATGGAGGCAGATTTCATATCCCTATGAGGATATATCATTAACAAGCACTATCAATTAATGTCAGAATTTATGAGATTTTCCATGTGTGAGATTAAATCAATCACAGTCATACTTACTGGTTGTCTATGCTGCCCTTGCGCTTACGGGGCATCTCCATGCTCAAGGACAGGCCAGCAGCTGAGGATGGAGTCATCAGGCTGGGCAGAGAGAAACAAGTGGTTTGGTTTTCCTCAACCAGCACATTATCTGAAAACACACACAAGGCAATTAGCTGCAACTGCATGAAAAGAGGGTGGAGTCTTGACTTGATGTTTAATTAAATCAGTATGTTCCCTCACATTTTAAAATATAGCTGCTAGCTTGCCTTTTCTCGGGTGTAAGAGAGTGTGACGCAAGTATAATGATGTGACCAGTCTACTCTGTGTATGCTATAATTTATAAACACACTCACATACAGATTGGTCATTCAAACTGAGTCATCTTATGCACACTTTCTAAAAATAGTTAACAATGTACTCATTACTGTCGGTGGGCATTTTCATTTATTTCTCAGGAAATAATAGTGGACTTTGGTTTCTAGTTAGTGAAATAAAATCACCTGCTGTCATCTCAGCTGGTATGGGCACCAGTGAGCGTTTGCTTTGCTGTTTGTGGCTCATCAGTGAAGAACAAGGGACTGGAGGAGTGATTATCTAATCCTTTCAGTCCTACACTCTCCACCTCTCCCCAGATTAAAAAAAAAAAAAAAAATCCAAAAGTGCTAGACAGGCCTCAAACAGAAAACTGACAAAATATTGTCGATTGCCCACCAAAGTATTTATTTTAATGAATGCAGCAAACTGCTGATAGCCTTATGGGGGGCTACTGCCTAAATGTTGCAGCTCAAGCGCCTCCCTCTCTATATTTTACAGATATCATATGTGTAAGGTGCGTAGCTGCCTTAACGGTGATCTAGTCACAGCTTCAGCAGTATGCGAGTACATGTGTGTGAGAGAAACTTGAGAAAACTGTACAAGACAGAGCAAATGAGGCAGATATCCATGGAAACTATTTTTAACTCTTTTTCCAGACACTGTGACCCAAATAGCAATTAACAGATCAACAACAACCTGATTTCTAATCCTGGTCCCTCTGTCAAGATCTGCGGGCTAACAAGGTTAACATGAAAGCAACTAACTGGGCATCCTTGCGCCTACAGACGGGCCCCAATCCATCTCTCCAGCACGTGTGTTCATCAACTTGCTTATTCACTCAATCCTTGAATGATCATCTGCTGCACTTTAATGACCTCATGCAGGGACAAAGTGCACAATGGTAGCAAATTCAGAAATGAGTTGATTTAATCAAGTTAGAATTTCAAATCCAAGTTCAATTTTCATCAACCGGGGTCTGTCACAATCGTTGGAACTACCGGATGTTTGTATTTATGCGGTAAAATGATCTGAAAACCTTAATGAAAGAGAGATTAGTGTGCTCAAACTAAGTCATTGGAAAACTGCACCATCTTACTTCACTTTTCGAAAGTGAAAAACTCACAATCATAAATCCATCACTTCAGAGCACATTAAACCGACTTAATGTGACCATAACAACTACTTGTGAAACCCTAATCGTAAGGGGATTCTGACCAGCTTAACTTACGTTTGGAGTGTTTCCAAGTTGTATTACCATACATCACTACTGGAAAAAGAGATTGCCTCAAGTGATGCCGCTTGCAGCAGTTTACCTTAATTTACATTTTGCAATTAAGAGCATAGCTTTCTCACATATGAAAGCCGGCGTGATACTACTTCAAGGCATCCAGCATCTATTCCATCCAACTTAGCTCTTCTCTAATCTCTAAAGTGTAAGCCAACACCCTCCTCATTAGAATTGTGTAATGCTAAAAATGACAAGAATCTATTGTTGAACTCATCTAGCACAATTCAAGAGTGTTGAGACATTGCTGAGCTTAGTGCTCAGCAATCTTTATTGTTTTGGCTTCATTAAGCAACCAGGAACATAAACGTAATGCTCGATCATTAGTTAAGGTAGCCATTTTAGTACCAACTGTTGTATAC
Organism: Dactylopterus volitans; assembly: GCA_901007715.1. Classification (NCBI taxonomy): domain Eukaryota; kingdom Metazoa; phylum Chordata; class Actinopteri; order Syngnathiformes; family Dactylopteridae; genus Dactylopterus; species Dactylopterus volitans. The sequence continues at coordinate 22,500 of CAAKHG010019173.1, forward strand.
ATACACTGGTTGCATCATTCACTCATTGCTACATTCTACTTGACAAACCTATACATCTGAGGAACCTGGGCAACAACCAGTGATGATCTTGATGTTTGACCTACATTTTATGTAACTATCGTGCAAAACCAGCGAGTCTACACGAGTGACAAAATGCAATATGTTGAGCACACGATCTTCCTTGCAACGGGGATAATATCTTGAGATTGGAATCACGTCACTCATTTTCTAAATCTGAAGTGTTGTCGACATGGCTGGCGACGACTGTGACAGGAAATAAAAGCCATTTAAATTAACGGCTTAATTTCCAATAAAGTTTGACTGCGTTGCGGTATCTGCCACGTTATTATTCGTAGATACAGCAAACGTATTTTGCTGCGATCGCAAACACCAAGTTTGGGTCGTGTAAGTTTTGGTGTTAGTGACGTTTACAAACGTTCTTTAAAACCATTTTTAAAAAAAAATCCTCTGAAAAGAAATGAAACAAAAGACTGTCATTGCTATTGTCATTTACTGTTTATCGTTATTACTTTTCCGGGTAGGTGAGGAACACCTGTGCCAATAGCGTGGAACTAGTGTTTTATTTCTCAGGGTGAGGTTGGGCTTGGACAAATGAGGGTACATTTCTCATCTGTGGTAATACAGAGGCCACTCGGTAAATATGTCGTGAGATTGTGTTTTTCTAACTTAATGCTGCGCTCGCTTCGTGCTCGCTCGCGGGGGACCAATGTTGCTGAGCTGCTTTATAACCACTGAGACTGTGTGAGTCGTTGGGCCTGAAAAGCAGCGAACACTAAAACACTTAAAAAAAAAAACACAACAACAACAAAAAAACCCAAAACGACACATCGGTGAGGTTCAACTCGAAGAACGTGGAATATTTACGTGTTTCAGTGTCACCATAACGAACCGCCCACGACTTTAAAACACACGTAACACACGGCCGGTTTGAAATCTTTGCCCCGGCAAACAGGCCTTCGCTACCGATGCTAGGCTAGCGCCTGCTGGATTTTTTTCCTCCTCTTGCGCGCCGTCGGCGGCCGCGGCACAAGACTTACACCTCCATTTAAAAAACACAAGGTCCCGCGTTTACGAGGGAAATACGCGGCCGCGTTCAGCCGCAGCACACTGGCGACGCGATAAACAACGTCGCGCAGGGCTTCATAAATGGCGCAGAGGGCGAGTTTGCTCCACTGATCCACTGACCTAGTTTTGCAAGAGCGCAAAGTTACGGAACAGCCGTTCGGGCGCAACCGCAAACCGCAGCGCTTCTCCCTTCTCTCTAAAGTCTCAACGCTACCCGGCGTTGCACCCACCGAGGGCATCCAACTCCGTTAAGAAAAGAGAGAGAGAGAGAGAGAGAAAAAAAAAGAAACCCGCCTGAAATGGTTAAATTACCTGCCGGTTCGCCCCCAACTCTGTCACCGCTGCCAGCCGTCGTATTCCTGGCCGACATGGCTGGAGCTGGAGCCGGAGCCGGTGCGCTGGGGCCCGGGACGCCAATGCATGGATGAGGCGGTCCAATACTCCCGAGGTGTCGCGGTGTGAACAGGACCGAGGGGGGCGCGGGCGAGACGGGGCACGGTCGCCGGGCGGTCGCCTTATTTTTTTTTTCTCAGATGGAGAAAAGACCCGGGCGCCGAAACGTGCACATAAGTAGTGCGTTGTAAATGAGGACAGTGTGGAGAAGCGGGGGGGGGAAACGCGGAAGACAGAGCACAGTCTCCTCCTACCGGCGTACCGGAGGCTCCGCTGCAGCTCCACCGCACCTCAACATCGTCACAAAAAGCTGCGGTTGCCCGCGACTGTAAACTAATAAAAGGATTTAAAAACTTTTATTTTGGTCTCCCCTTCATTTTCGCCTGCCTGCACTACGGTTTTATTTTATTTTTTTTATTCATTCATGCTTCCATTTATTGCAAGTATCTGCAACAGTGCTCTCTGAAATGACATTACACATGTTGATTGGCTCACCGGTCCACATCACCACCACCACCACCAATATAATATAATATAATATAATATAATATAATATAATATAATATAATATAATATAATATAATATAATATAATACATGTTGTATCAGAATCAGCTTTATTGGCCAAGTTTGTGCGTGCCAAAACAGGGAATTTGCTCAGCTCTCTGTACATACATTCAAATAACTCACTGACAAAAGGACAAAAAGGAAGTAAAGTGAACGTGACAAAAGTGGCAAAAAATAATACAGCCTATACCTAATATAAAATATATACAATTCTACAAGTCTACTATATAAACAGAAGGTGCAACAGTAAAAAAGTGGCAAAAAATAATGCAGCATATACCTATATAAAAAATAAAGCAGCATATACCTAATATAAAAAATAAAACAGCATATACCTAATATAAAATATATACAATTCTACAAGTCTACTATATAAACAGAATGTGTTGTAGCCCCCCACCCCCATTTAGGGAAGGTTTCTCCACCTTGACATGGATGGCTTCTTTTACTCCTCTCTCAAACAATGTGTCTTTGAAGGAGTAAATAGCTGAGTCTGGGCCTGAGGAGTTTGCTCTTCTGTGTTGCACCATGTGTCCGTTTAATGGTTGTTTGGTTTCACCAATGTAGAGGTCGTCACACTGTTCACGGCATTGTACGGGGTAAACCAGCTTGCTTTTCTCCATGTGAGAAGCACAGTTCTCAGGGTGTACCAGTTTCTGTCGGAGCGTGTTGCTGGGTTTGAAGCAAACAGTGATGTGGTGGGAAGATCCGTCTGAGCTTCTCAGATACCCCAGCCATGTACGGCATAACAATATTTCTGCATTTGTCCTCTCCTTCAACCTCAACCTCAGGGTTGGTATCCTTTTTGGAATGTGTAGATCTCCCAAAAGTCCAGCTGGGGTAGCCACAGGTTTTGAGGGCCCCCCCTCACACTTTTGTGCTCTTCTGTTTGAACCTGTGTGCTGGTGGGTATATTTTCAGCTCTATGTTGTAGGGTCCTGATAACACCCAGTTTGTGTTCCAGTGGATGGTGAGAGTCGAAGAGTAGGTACTGATCTGTATTTTTGGGTTCTCTATATACGCCAATGTGGAGGATCCCGGTTCTCGTAATATGTAGGAAAGGTAGGTGGTTGGCATTGACATCCTCCCTCGTGAATTTAATGTTTTTGTCCACCGAGTTCAGGGGTTCAGTGAAAGCCTGCACCTCCTGGGTTTCGATTTTAACCCAAGTGTCATCCACACAGCTCTATCAGTGGCTTTCAGAATTCAGAGCCTTGAATTCTACCTCTTCCATTGGCCAGAATGGGAGGTACTGTGAGCCCGTTTCTGTCTGTAAAAAATGTTGTTGAAGCGGAAATATTTCTGTGGAGGCAGAGGTCGAGCACTGACTACTTTGGTACTTTAGTACCACCAGTCAGACTAGTCTTCTAATCTTGGGAACAGCATGAACTGATGAGCCCACTTGGATAAGGTGCAAAACATCTTCCAGTCACATAACCAAGTCCAGTTGACCTGATTCAATTTCCTGGGATCTCTAGGGATAGCAGTATAACGCAGCAATTTTGACAACCCAAAAAATGTTACTCATGTCTTGCAACCACTCATTTTGCAGTGTACTGTATACCTCTGTTTGCCACTGCATGAAATGGAAAGCAGATGCTTAGCATGAAAGGATCTATTCCGTACAACAAGAAGCATAATGCAACAACACATACGTGAATGTACAGTATGTGTCAGCCATCCAGAACCTAAAGCACAAGGATTTTTGTGCAGCAATTACAACGGGATTGTTTTTTTCTTTTACTCCTGGGAAGCATTTGTCCAGAAACAGTTTTAAAGCTTTATTTAGCATATTTTCAAAGATAAGTAAAAATTGAGACAGAGAAAGCCCATAAATGTCTTGCACAGTGTGATATCTTTGTTTTCTTCCATTTTCACTTTTTTTAGTGTAATAGTTCCCTCACTGAAATTCACTCACATAAGATTTAATTGGGTAATTGACACAAGTATATATGATTAAACTGTAGGTCAATGTGTTGCTTTGCACGATTGCTCGATGAACACTTCCTCATACCAACCACTAGATGGTAGACCTGACCTGCTCCGAAATCAATGGACTAAATGTTTTTTTTTTAAAAGAAATGATTATTATTTCTAATCTTATGTACTCTTCATATCCGGGTATTATATTGGGGGATATTGTACTTTTGCATCACAAGTCCACCATAAATTTTCAAAAAACAAAAAATTGCCAAGTGAAGCATTTACATTGCTGTAGTTCTACTGTACAATATATGGAATGCATACAGACAAAAAAGAATGTAATATATTTTTTTGGAGAATTATGTATGAAATGTCGATTTAGTTAGCTAAACTCTTACCATGCATGCAACCAACACACATATTTCATCCAAATTTAAATAGAAACCAATCTAGATCACAATTAATTCTCTTACTGGTCTTAATTTTGATGCCATTACAACATTACAAACCAAAAAGACGTCAGTTCCATGGAGCTGTGATATTTCTGGTATAAAGAACCTTATACATTGAAAGAGAGTCCACTTGGATCCAGTTTATTAATGATATGCATACCCATTTGGAGTACCAGCACCAGTTCCCCAACAGCAAACAGATTCACAGGTCTCAGATCTACACCATTTGGTCTAGTGTTTAAATTTTAAAACCTCAATTTCTACATTTTTAAAATGCTGCATATTTGATGATCTGCAAAGGCAGAAACTCATTCCTGGAAGATAATTTACTTCCCCTGCTGGCATAATAAGTACATCAGGGACTTGTCCATAAGTTCCAGAGTTATGGGATTGTTGTGAATTAGGTTGCTCACTCATAATTGTAGCAAGCAGCTGACATGGAAAAGCTGGAGGAGAAGCGATGCATGAACATGGAGCTTGATAGCTCCGTCTTAGATTTCACCTGCTCCCATTTTACACCGCAACGATCCAGCTACTCCTGTCTCTCCTCCATGCAACTTGTCAAGCTCATGCATCTTTCATTGCTCTTCCACTAGTCATCAGATATGCCTAACCCACAAAAGAGGTGGCGCTGGCGAGATGATGATGATAAAGAAGATAATATTGTGCAAAGCAAGGGGCTGGGTTTTGGGGAACCCAGCTACACCTGCCCCTCCTCACCAGGGATGGATGAGTTATGAGATGGAGAGGAGCTCTCGGTGACGCTTTCAGTTCAGCTGCTGACCCGAGGCTCACAAAAGACTAAAACTGGATTCTACGCTTTCATTTGCTCTCTTCTTGGCTTTTGTGTCTTTCCCCAAACTGGATAATTCAGAGATGAAATAAGTTCGCGAGGGGCCAATGCTTTGAGTGTTGAGGATTACTTCAACGTCGTCCTTCCCGCCACCTCTACACTGAACACTTCTCTCACATTGAAGAAGTGTGGAGAGGTGAAGTGTCTCTTACTTTTGAGGGACTCGGAGCACCACTGAAAGGTGGAGCCAAGACCTGGTGCCACAAATTCAGGAAGGATAAAGATGAGCTTCTAGTGGAATTTTTTTTTCCTTCTTTTCTCAGAGTGTGCTTGTGAGGTGTTAAAGGCACTGCTGTGAGATAAAGAGGAAGCAAGGACACAAAGAAAAATGCCTTTTGGTGGGTTAGCAGATTTGAAGGCTGGGAAGGAGGATGTGAAGAATGCAGTGGGGAACTCTCTTGGAAAACTGCAAAGGTGAGAATGCTGGGAGGGAGAATGGTTATGTTTGATCCAAAGAAGTTGTTGTTTTTTTTAAAGTCATTGGACTGCGTGCAAAACACGCTTTTCGTTAATTACCCGTTTAATGCCCTCACAGTCGAGATTAATTTTTAAAACAACTTTGTAGTCTCAACTGAGAGGGATGAAACGTCCGCTGTCAAGAGGGATGTTGAGAGCCCAGAAGCAAGCACATTAAGTCCAGCATGTTCTCAGAGATCCCGATGATAAATAAATATTTGATTCATGTGCTTGCCAGGCAATGCGGGTGATGTAATCACAGATTTTATTTTAAGACACTGATACATATTTCATGCCTGATAAATTTCAAAGAGCTGTCTGTGTGTGTGTGTGTGTGTGTGTGTGTAGTAATCAGGAGCCTCGATATTATATGTGGGAGATTATTGTCATTTTTAGAGATAAAGCACTAAGTAGGCAATTTCCTTTAAAATGTTTTTTTTTTATATCTCCTTAATGTGTATGTATTTTTTTTATCATATATAAATGTAATATATATATTTTACCCAAAATACAGTGTATTCAGATTGGAATATGAACATTTTTAATCTTGGCGGCAATTCAGTGATTGTAGTCCCAAAAATTGTAATGAAACCACCATCATACACTTTCACAAATAATGCCTTTCCCATCATTTTTGGGCACATAAGGTGGTAACATTGACTTAATTGGATGAAGATTTGAAATGCAATTAAAGTGAAATGACATGGAATTTATCAACTAGGTGATGACTAAAATGAGACAAATCTAATGACCAAGTCATTAAGGAAAAATCAATTCCATTTGCAATTTTATCATTTAACCACAAAACAGCCTGACATTGATCTCATCCTCATTCAGCCTCAGGCACACTCATCTGGTGTCTCTTTTTAAAATTTGTGACTTTACAAAATACTTGAAACTAAATTTTGATGGGAAAAGACACCATCTTATACTGGTTTGTTTCAACACGTTCTAAAACCTGGTTACGGTGAGTAAGGTGATGATCAGACCAGGAACTGTTAACACTGCATTGTTTTTAAATAATAAAATAAATAGTCCTCAAAACAAAGATTATTCTTTTTATGGAGGTATGTTGCATAGTATATTGATAATCAAAGATGTTGATGGCCTGTCCTCAGGTACCCATCAAACAATCTTGAAAATACAGGTCAAAAACTTTATATTGTCGCATGCTTTTTGTGTCTTCCCATATTGCTTAGGGCTGTGTTGCTCATTCCCATGTCTACTATGGAGAAAAAATGTAGATGTTTTTTGCTCACATGAGTAAGAATAATTTTACATGACTTTTAACTGAATCGGATCTGAAACAAAAGTGGGAATTTGAATAGATTTTGACAATGGACAATATTTCTGTACATTTTTGCTGAATAAAAACTGTGGCAGAGCTGTGCTGAGGGGGGTGTAAGCAGTTCATAGGAGCAGAGGGACAGTGACAAAAATGGACTCCAGTAGTAAAACAATTGTGGAGAGTGATGCACCTGAATGCAGCCTGACGACAGATATTCTGTAACTTTTTTAGTCAGTGGCTTCACCTGCTGCCTCTCTCTCGACACTTTAGTGATCCTTTAGTGTCAAGAGAGATACAGAATACAGAATTTAATGAAACAAAGGAAGGCAGTCACACAATCATTTATTCTACATATTACACATTTGCTGCAGTTATTTTTTCTCTGCTATTTGCTCCTTAGGAAAATAGATGGAAGCAATGTAGAAGATGAGGAAGACATTGAACTGACAGAGGATGGGCGCCCAATGGCATCAGCATCCCGTTCTGCTCCGCTGCTGGACTGCAGCTGTGGTGGCCTGCCCAAACGTTACATCATTGCCATCCTCAGCGGCCTAGGTTTCTGCATCTCCTTTGGCATCCGTTGCAATCTTGGTGTGGCAATTGTGGAGATGGTAAACAACAACACCGTCTATATCAATGGGACACCAGTGCTTCAGGTAGGGTTTTCCAACAGCACACCTCGTCTTTAATGCTGAGTTTCCTAAATAATGTACCTCTTGCAAATGAAATAGTGATTTAGCTGTTTTAGTGAACTCTTTTAGTCAAACTTTACTGGGCATTTTAACAGGTATTAACAAAAGGGAGCACATCCAACTTGTCTCAGCATCTCTGCCCTGGCTCCTTCTTTTATCATTCATTTCTAAAGCGCAACTCAAACTGGCCCCGGAGGGCATAACAGATCTTTGGCATTCTATCCTACTTTATGCAATCTTAGATCATCTCCTTTTCTCAGCTCAAATTTTGTCACAAGAATGGCATACAGTAGATAATAGACCCTTAACATCTGTTAACACCTATCCACTTTTTAAAAAAAGCATTTAAAACTACTGTTTGTAAGATACCCTTTTTTAACAACATGTCTGCATATGTACATGGTGTATGTTTGTGTGCTTACCTGTGGAGAAGTGTGTGTACAGAGAGAATGAGCATGTGCATATATATGATATGTATATGCTGTATAGGTTTGTGTTTTTACACATTTGCTTTATGACATCCACCACGCAAATCTACCAAATCATTCAACATCACCCCTAAGCCTTTCTCTTGTCCCTTTCCAGAAAGCTCAGTTTAACTGGGACCCAGAGACAGTAGGGCTGATCCATGGCTCCTTTTTCTGGGGCTACATCGTTACTCAAATCCCTGGTGGTTTCATCTCAAACAAGCTGTCTGCCAACAGGTCTCGTGGATTTCATGAATTCTTTGTTTTACTTGACCATAAATGAAATATAGTTGACTGATCATGTGCTTCTCTGAGTAGTAAAAATAACTGTCAGTCTTAATCACAGTCCCGAAAAAATAGAAGCTGTTGACCATGAGAAAGAAACTGTTAGATGTGAGAACAGGTATTCATATGATGGTCTTTGTCCAGTGTCAATGGTTTTCCATGACTTTACATGTATGTTAAGCTTAGAAAGGACCACAAGCCTGAAAATGAAAGATAACTCTTTGGGGGTGGTGTGGTTAAAGGGTTAAAGCTGAACAGTGCAGTGAACAGTGCTGATGGAGCTGATAGCAGCCCTGTAATAAAAGCTTCACAGGAAAAGAGGACATGCCACTGACAGAGTTAATAATGAAAGATCCTGCATCTGATTTCTCTCTGAAACAGCGGCCACTGGAATATTACAAGTGTCACTTACACTGTGTTTTGGAAAAAGAGAAGGCAGGTGGGATGAGATGGAGGAGAAAACAGAAGCTAGCTGAGAAGTATCATAGTGATGAAGCACACACTTGTGGATTAAATGGGATGTCTTTATCTCAGTCCATGAAAAGTGAGATCCGTCTCATGAGATAACCATGAGATAACTGGAGATGTGCTGCAGGCCAATATTATGCATCTATGGTGGCTTCCGAATATTGTAAGACATGTCTGATTCTACCTGTTATAGAAATATCATGATGCTAATTATGAGGCTGTAATTTCATGATAAACTTGCCAGTTTCTAGAGAAGAGGGCCCTACCAATTTTAGGGACAACAAAAATTTCCTTGAAACAATAAAAAAAACAAAACAAAACATCATTCCGTTATCATTTATATCTTTGCTTGAGGATAAATTGAGTTTGGCGTGTTCAGCAGCCATGCTGTGCACAAACTAAAACACCTTCTTGGTCACAGAAGCATTTAGCTGGAAACACAATGAACTTGCTTTGTTTTTCTCCCAGGAAAGGGGCTTTGAAGGATGTTGGCCATCTTAGGAAATTTATTTGTGGTCTTGCAAATAGTTAGATGGCAAGTGACCTCTCTCATATCTGTGATGTAGCCAGGGCCACTTGTCTTAACTTTGCGCAAAGCTTGGAATAACATACAGTAACATTAATTGTGAGTGAATGGACAATGATGATTATAGAAAGTCTGCATCACTTGTGCTCTTTCTCACATACAATTCCCAAGCAGGAGCCTGTATATGCCTCTGCAACTCACACGATTTCCCTCAGAGCAGCTGTCAGTCATAACATCAGGCGCCCCTCATGACAACCAAGGGCTAGATAAAGACTCAGGAACAGGTTTTAATAACAGGCAAGAATAAAAAAAATCAGGCAAACAGTCAGTGAGGCAGAGGTACAGACAGATGCAAGGGAAAAAGCCATACTCTAAGAATGGAGTGTTCCTTTCACACAAAGGACTATATCCTCAAGACATGGATGGTGGGCTGAATCCTCATGGATATGGAAAGACAAAGGCAGACTGCCGTCGGGTTGATTACCTCTCCAATGGGAAATGGACCAATGAACAATGGAACCAGCTTGCAGGTGTCCACTCTTGGGCAAAGGTCTTAATTGGAAAGCCAGACGCACTGACTGGGTGAGTAAGAAGGAGCTGGGATCCCATAATGTTTGGCATGCCTGTGGCACTGCTAAG